>JAQQSW010013409.1:0-12324 GCA_028646575.1 Pseudocheirus occidentalis
GATAGATAGATAGATAGATAGATAGATAGATAGATAGATAGATAGATATAGATAACCTTGTCATCAACAATTGTCTGGTGATGAGCCTTTTGCTAAGGGAGGAAGCATTGTCTCTAGAGGATAGAGGTTCTCAGTTCAAATCCCCACTCTGTTGCTTAATACCATTGTCAAGTGACAATGTCTCTAGGTTTCAGTTTCCTCATCTGTGAATTCAGGGTGTTGGACTAAATTAATTCAAAGGTCTTCCTTCTAATTCTAAACCTATGATCTGATGATCTTCATAACTAAGTAGACTAGTCCTCAAATGGCAAAGGTAATCTGTCACCAAGATGAGCCTCAAAGCTTTCCTACTTTGGTGAAACCTGCCAAAGCTTCTCTGTCATAGCCTTCAAGGGGCCAGGATCACCCCCAAGTATGAAGAAACATCAGAGTGGGGCTTTTGTGGAAACTGGAGGAGATCCAAGGCAGAGCCATAGCAAGAAGGTCCCTTATGCAGGAAAAGCACCTGACAGCATCCTGAAAGACCTCCTCAAATGCAAGTTCAACTGAGGAAAAGAAGATGACCCAAGGATATTGGGATGCCACTGCCAATGAAGGAAACTGGATGAAAATGGTCTAGGCAGTAACTCACTTGGGCCACCAGGCAAAGAAGGGAATTAGTTGGCTGTTTCCTATTGTACTTAATTATTGTGTACTAAACTACAAGCTTAGCTTCTACCTGCTGATGGAAGACAATGCCATATGATCCCTCTAAAATTCAGTGCCCTGGAGTGATGCCCTTGTTGTATCACTGTCTTTATGGTTTTGATAAAAATAAATAAATAAGACCCTTAAATAAGTCCTTGCCCTCGAAGCATTTAAAGCCTAGTAATATCATATTCCTTTTTGTTTCTCCTAAAATGCATCCAGGAAACCATCTTGCACACATAAAACAATTCATTGACTGTTAAAAGTCTTTCATTTAGGTTCTTTCTCCAAGTATATTTGGATTTGAGGGGAGGAGGAAGAAGGAAAGAGCTCAGGAATAATAATAAGAATCTGAAAAGGGATGGGAAAGGGCCAACTTGAAATGACACACAAAGATTAGTGGCAAGGAAGATAAACTTCTTATATTTCAGTTTTATGAATTGCTCTCTCTCAGAGTTGGTTTCCAAATCTCAAGCTTTCCTAGTACAATAAACTAGTTCAGGGATTTAAAATTGGTCTCGTTTATATTGGAAGGCAGTTAAAATTGATCAAGAGAAGTACTCTTCTTACACACAAACACATATACCACCCTTCTCTCTCTAGAATCTGGAGTCTGGAGGAAAGAACTCTGGATTTGTCATCAGAGGGCATCAAATCCCATCTCTGCTGCTCACAATCTAGGAGAAGGTAAACTCTATGAGTCTCAGTTTCCTCAAATTTAAGATAAGCATGTTGGCCGAAATAATCTTTGAAGTTCTTTTCCATTCTGAATGTATGATCCTGGTGAAAAGGAGAGAGGAAAAGGAACATTTGTTTGTTCTTCTATGCCCAAAAGATTCTCTTTAACTACAGAGATAACACTAACCCATTTGATGGACTCTAAAAACACTTTCTCCATTAAAGTCTAACATAGTAACCATAAAACCCACCTGCTCCTGTTAGGAAGGAGAATATCCTATGAGATTTACAGCTGGCTGTCTCAAGTAAAATGTGTAAGATGGAGCTTTCTCCCAGACTTCCTGGCTGGTTTCCATACTTGTCTAAGTCATACTCATACAAATCTCCAGGCTTTCTTTCTGGGTCCTAAGCTACACACACACACACACACACACACACACACACACACACACACACACACACACACACCAAGGATTAACTCAGCCTTCCCAAGGCAGGGGATACCTGTAGCTTTTGTCTATGTACATGAAATGACTTGACCATTTTGCCTTGCTTTTTTTTTAAATAAAATCTTAATTTCATAGCTCTTTTGTTTTTATATCAGATTTATGTTCAAATATATAACTCTCCCTTTCTGTAACCACCTAGCCATCTCTTATAATAAATATTTTAAAGGAAAATAAAAAAAACAGTTCAGCAAAGCAAACACATCAAGCAAATATGACCACATATGCCACATTCCATGTCCGTAGTCCCCCACCTCTGAAGGCAGATGTATTTTCTTAACTCTTCTCCAAGGCCAAGCTTGGTCATCAAAATTACATAGCATTCTGTTTCAGCTTTTTGTGGCTTAATTATTTTGAATAAACTTGCCTCTGACCAATCAGTCACCTCTTACTAACAATTATTGGGCTGTATTAAGCCATCAATTTAGCTCAGATAATCAAACTAGCCTTCACTATAGAGTCTGCTCAGATTTGGTCAGGGATTTTATCCAAAGTGATTTGCATGTCCCTACAATTGTGGTGAAATATAATGAAAACATTCCACATTGTTAGTCTCCAGGATATGGTGGAGCACTGGAAAAATCAGAATTCGGGAAAGGGTGGGGGTGTGGGGAGGAGGGGGGGCAGAGTGGCAGACAACTTTGAATGAATTGAAAAGAAAATACTTTTAGAGCCTTCTTTCAGAAGTTCAATCCAGTTCCAACTTTTCTTAAGGTTGGAAAAAGTTAAGCAAACTAGGACTATCAGACTGGTGTTTATAAAAGGTTTTTCTCTTTAATTATTGTTTTTGTTTCATGAAAGAAAAGTCTCGTAAAATAAAAGCTCATTTTCAGTTCAATGAGGCAGCAGAAATACTGAAACACCACAGGAAAGACTAGCCTGACTTTAGCCAGCCAGGAAGTACCAAAGACTTTTAAAGTGTGTGTGTGTGTGTGTGTGTGTGTGTGTGTCTTTCCTAATCTCTGATCCAAAGTGCTTTAAATATATGTGGGACCTTTTAGAATCATCTCTGAACTTGTGAGATTCTCCCGTCCCTGGCAAGCATTCCAGACGAGTGGTTTCTCAAGAAGCCAAACACTAGCTAATGTGAACAACTGGAAAGCTGTCTCTTTTACTATGGTAGATAACCATCTGCAACCATTCTCACTGAAATTATAAATCAATATTTTAATACCAATGGTAGTCTCTCTTCAAGGACACAGAGAAGGAAAATCAAAACCCTCAACTATTCTTCTTTCATATTTCAGTTGTATAGCATAGATCATGTGGCTAAAAGGGACCTTAATGGACTATCAAATCTAATACTTTGATGGACTTAATACTTAAAAAAAAACACCATACGTACTTTCATTCATTCGAGTCAACTCCACAAACATTTACTGAGCCTCATTGAGTTGCCCAACATTTTTCAAGACATTTTATGAGGTACTAAATATTTTTCAAATATAACCCCTGCCCACAGTAAGTTTTCAATTTTATTGGAAAGACAAGAAAAAACATACATGGAATGATATAATTAGAGAACAAATACCAGGCGGTATGATTAGTGGCTCAGTTATGTGTTACAGACAGTGTTATCAAGGGCCATCAAAGGATGGGAGAAAACAATTTAGAACAAAGCAGTGGAGAAAGGCTTCAGAGGAGGAGTAAGATTTGAGCTGGATTATGAAGTTCTCCTTCTAGAATTGAAAGAACCAGACAAATCATCTAGTCTAAAGGTGGGGAGGGAACCTGTGGCCTCGAGCCACATGTGACCCTCTAGGACCACCACACTTGAGGCTCCCTACTACTGATCCAGTCTAACCACTTATCTGATGTGCAAATTGCCTCTAAAACATCCCTGGGAAATGACCACCTAGTCTCCTGTCTCAGTTGTTCAAATCCATATCCCATGCCCCATGTCCTCAACTAGATTGATAACTCCTTGAAGGCAAGGACTATCCCTTATATTTCTTAATTTCCCACATAGAACCTGACATACATTATTTATAGTTGGTGCTGTACAAATTCTATTGGCAATAATAATAAATAATCCTTCATTTCCCAGAGCTAATGAAAAGTCAATGCTAATGAGCTCAAATCATGCACTGCTTCCTGTGGATTCATTTCAAGTAACCCAATGGCCATGCCTAGTTTTACAATCTCTCATCACAACCTGCTCCCGGGTTTTGTTGAGTGTTGATTGAATATCCACTTAAGCTCAGGATGGTCTAAGTTAAAGCAAGGAAACATCCTGGTATTCTTTATAAAAACATTGCTTGACATGAAACTATCACCCTGACTTGGTGATTTCCAAAAATCTCCAAGTAGATAAAACCCCAAGGAAAGATTTACATGAGCTAAACTATCTTCACTGTTTTAATGAGCTTGACTCACTTAATTTTTCTTAATCAAAACTGTCAAGATCTTTTAGCACAACAGAATATAAATCACCTGTCCACTCTGAATGGTTCATGTGCCAATTCTAGCCAGAAAGTTTTGAAACCTGAAATCTATTTGTTCTGTCATGTTTGGTGGTGCAGTGGATAAAATGCCAGGCCTAGAGTCAGGAAGACTCATAATGCTGAGTTCAAATCTAGCCTCATATATTTACTTGCTGTGTGACCCTGGGCAAGTCACTTAACCTTGTTTGCCTCAGTTTCTCCTCTGGAAAATGAGCTGGAGAAGGAAATAGCAAACCACTCTAGTGTCTTTGCCAAGAAAACCCCAAATGGGGTCATGAGGAGTTGGATTAGACTGAACGGTAACATTTGGAGAAGCTGACACATGAATAGACTGAGGTCTGATTGCATGATGATTGCACCAGGTAATGAGAGGCCAGTGACCTAAGAAGAATGTTACAGCTTTTAGTCCCAGCCCTAACACTCTGAGTGTCTACACAGCCAAAAGAGAGACTTGGGCATGGGAGATGGGTCTTTGAAACATCAATCAGAGCAGCACACAAAGGAAAAATTCAGGTAGATGTTTGGATTGATTTTAGTCTACAAAAGGCTAAATAACAATTCAACTCATTTCCTCCTTTAGATTGGCCTATTATTTAAGCAAGTACATACAGAATAGATCCAAAAGTCATCCCAACCCATTGCTTTATCTTCAGAGAAGTCTGGGCCAATCTCCAGACAGATTTCATTTCTTTAAGGGAAGCATAAGGGGAGTGTAGACACTGCTCCAATTTCACACTCATTTCTCAATACAGCTTTTCTTGGCCAGTGTAGATAGTCAGACACATCTCCTTATTCCTACATTTACAGCAACTGAGCTTTCTGCCAAAGATACAGTGTTTTATGTCGGATTTCCAGGAATAGTGAAGTCACAGATTTTATGCAGACACGTCCCAGTATGAAACAGCAAAGTGGGGGGGGGGAGTGGAAAGGGGCGCAGGAGGGAGACCTCTGGTCTCAGGGTATTAGGGAGGTTACAGGTGTTTGGGGTGCATTTTAATAATGTCATGGTAAAAAAAAACCATCCAAGTGAACCCAGTCGGCATCACTCTCTGCTTCTATAAACAAGTTTCAGGGGCTATAACTTTTTAAAAAAACTAGTTAGTATATTAGTTTTCCACGAGAGCCTCAGCACCAACAACAAGAAATGTGAATTCGACAACACGGGCCGGGGTTCCTCTTCCCCCAGGGAACTGTTAAATACACACACATGGCTAATTGTACGTCGTGGCATGATGAGGTGAGCTTTAGAAACTGCAAAGTTTTCCACTCCCCTCATCTGCAGGTGGTGTCTGATGCCACGTATAGAATAACTCCTGTGGCTACAGAATTCCCAGGACCATGTCATGATTCATTCATGCTCAGACATTCTGGAATCAATGTGTTTGAGGCTGGCCAGAACAAAGTGTATGGGTAGGTGAGGAGGTTTGGGGTTATTTTTTTTTCCCAGGGTTTTGGGTTGGGTTTTTTCTTTTTTTCTTTTTTGGTCTTGAGGCCAAAAATATTCTCCACATATTTTTCATTTTTCCAAATATCAATTTACCTTTTATTCCTCCTCTGAAGGACTGAGTAATAATACTTATGTCTGGTCCTGAAAATTTCCAACTGAAATAAATTAGCCTAAATGCTTAACAGGAGCTGCCCAGAACAATAGCTGGGAGACCATTTGGCACTCAGAAAGAAAGGAGTTGGGTGTCTAGGCACCATAAGTCTAGGAGTATATTAAAGACCTATAATACCACAAGAACTGGTCTGAAATGTCTGTCCAGGCAGCAGCATGGCTCATAAATTTATCTTTTTTTTTTAATCCATGGGTCAGTTACTTTTTAGCCCTTTGCTTTAAGGCATACACAAGAGGATATTTTTGGTGTATGCTAGGTGGACAGTAAATCTAGATGTGAATCATTTTCCCCCCTGGATCTGTGATTTCATTAGACTAGGGAACTCCCTTTGGGGAAATTCCTTTTACCGGGGGTGGGGACCTATGGTCTTGAGGCCACATGTGGTTTCTAGGTCCTTGGGTGCAGCCTTTGGATTGAGCCCAAGTTTTACAAAACAAATCCTTTTATTAAGGGGATTTGTCCTGTGAAGTTTGGGTTCAGTCAAAGGGCTGCACTTGAGGATCTAGAGGGTCACATGTGGCCTCGAGGCCCCAGACTCCCCGTTTGTGCCTTTCACTGATACAGATCAGCAGCTATTCTGTCACTTAGGGAGATGCCTAGAGAACTGAGAGATTAAATGGACTGTACAGGGTCACACCATCACTATGTATCAGAGGTGGGACTTTAACTCAGATCCCTCTGGCTGGCTCCCTATCATCTGAGCTGGAATTCTGCCTTTGTTACTCACTACCTATACATAGTATATGCATAGTAAAGAATACTAGATTTGGAAGTAGAGGCACACATTTGAATCTTGGCTGCGCTGTTTTTAACCTGTGTAACCTTGAACAAGATACCCTCTCTCAGCCTCAATGCCTTCATCTCTTTGGACTGGGTGGCCTATCAGACTCATTCTTGGTCTAAAGTCATGTTTCTATGACAATACCTCTCCAGACCTCAGTTTCCATCTTCGTAATTAGGTGAACCTCCAAGGTCTTTGACTTTAATGATCCTTGGAAGAATGCAGGACTGGGCAGGCAGAATTGAATTTCTAAGAAGTGTGGCCTCTTTTGCTCATACTGTTCAGCCTGCATATAACGTCTTTCCCCTCTCCTCCATGAGAGAAGTCTTCAAAGTGTGGCTTGGATAGTGGAAATTCATTCCTTTAGCTGATCCTTATGAAAAGTCCTTTTGCCCTGGGAAGGGTAATGCAACTAAGGTCTTGGTATAGTTCCTTGGTTTCAGTTTTCTCTGACTCTTAGTGACCACATTTGGAGTTTTCTTGGCAGAGATATCAGAGCCCTTTAGCCATTTCCTTCTCCAGTTCATTTTACAGATGTGGAATCTGAGGCAAACAGTGTTAAGCAACTTGCCCAGGGTCACACAGCTAGGAAGTAGCTGAGGTCAGATTTGAACTCAGGAAGATGAGTGTACTTGACTTCAGGCCTGACATTTTATTCACAACATAGTGCCAACTAACTGACTAACTAAGGTCTCTTATATCTATCTGAGGGTAGGTTTTGACAAAAGGAAGCTAGAAGAGAAGCATGAGGGATCTGACATCTGAGGTACACAACCATGTTGTAGGGGAGCGGACAAAAAGAAAGAGGAGGGGAAAAATTCTAGGTGCACTTTTAAGACTATCCTTGACTCAGGCTTAATAATTAAGCCCAATAGTCAGGAATAATTATATTTTTAAAAAGAATAATCATATTAATAACAATGGCTAACATATTTTAAGGTTTACTAAATTATATGTATATATATATACATATATATAGTATGTATGTATTCTTTGATGCTCAGGACACCCCTGTGAGGTACTATTGCTAATATTAATATATTAATATAATATACTGATGCTATGATTATCCCCATTTATCAGATGAGGAAATAGATTCCATGTTGGTCTGACCATTCATGCAAGCTACCTTTTGTTTCAATCTTAAAGACAATTTAGCAGATGAAACTTCCAAGGCTGAGAATAAAGACCTTTCACAGCACAAACTAAGCCTGCAGAGTGTTGGCCCCCAGCCCAGGGCAAGGGCCGGATCCACACAGTTGTCTAACACATGCCTGGGGTCGCATAAACACACTACAGGGGCATGTTTTGGGGATGGTGCTTCCTGACAGCCCTCATCCTTCTATTCCACAGAACTGGGCTCCCAGAAAAGGCGGTACAGCAATGAGATTGACTTCTCTCTTTACAACCAGCACTTTTATTCATGAGCAGAGTAGATGGTGGCCTGCATTCTATGATTTAAAGGTGTCATGAAAGGTAAAAAAACACGTCTCTTCTATCGAGCTGTCATTCATACTTGGAGTTTCCCAAGATGGGAAAATGGTGGCTGGTTGATGATGCATTAGGTGCATCTGCAGGTGGTTAAATGATAGCTCTCAATGAGTGCTGATAGACAGATCAGTGTTAACCTGGAGAGAGATCTTTGGCTGCTCCGTCCTCAATTTTATTCAGTACTTTTATTTTAAATCAGTTACTTGGATAAAAACATAATAGATATAAAAGGATCAAGGGTCCATGAGGATCTCAAAAGACTAAAATAATGGGGTAAAATGAACAAGATGAAATCACATAGGAATGAATGTAAATCCCTCAGTTCAGGGGGAAAAAACTACAAAAGTACAAGAGACTTCAGAGTCTTAGTGGACTGCCAGCACAATATGTCAGCAGTGCCATATGGCAGCCAAAGAAACAAATGTGATCTTACATCACATTAATGGAAGCATAACATATAGAACAAAGAAACAATAGCTTCACCATGCTCTGCACTGGTGTGACCACATCTAAAGTGTTATGCACAGTTCTGAATACCACATTTTGGGAGGAAAGTTGACAAATGGAAGTGCACTTACTTACAGGAAGGTGACCAGGATAATAGGGGGTGTTGTAATGGAGGCAAAAAGGGCAATGCCACTAAATCGCCTAATACAAAAATCAGTTACAGAAACTGGAGTGATTTAGACTCAAAAAGAGAAGGTGTGGTGGGGAGATGAGATCACTGTTGTCAAATATCTGAAGGTTCTCATATGGAAAAGAGATTAGAATTATTCAATATGACTTCATAGGGTTGAATAATGGAAAGATAGTTGGATTTAGAGTCAAAGGACCCAGGTTCAAATCCCAACTTTGCCATTTATTATGACTTGGGCAAGTCATTTAAATTCTCTGGGCCTCCATTTCTTCACCTCTAAAATGAGAGGATTAGAGATATCCTCAAAGGTTCCTTGAGGTCTAGATATATGATCCAAAGAAATAGATCAATGAGAAGAAGGTTCAGGGAGGGAGATTTTGGCTCTAAATGAGGAAGAACCACCTGACAATGAGAGCTGTTGAAAAACTGAATGGGCTGACTTGGGAAGAAGAGTTTTCCAGTCACTGGAGGTGTTTGAGTAGAAAGGCTAGAGAACCACTGGCCAAAAATGTTGTAGAAAGATAGAATCCAAGACAGAGGAGTTCAGGCAGCAACTCAGTCAAACTCTCTCAAAAAACACTTAAAATAACATCTGAAAGTGAATTCTGATGTTGCAGAGAGAATAAAATGACCTCTGTAGGGTGAACCATTCTTCCAGCTCAAGCCAACTTAGGATATCATTAGGAGATGTCTGTGACAAGAGTGGAGGTTGGCCCAGAGCACAGCACATGGAATGGTATAGTGCCAATGCACTTATGATCACAATAAAAACCATAACTATAATTCCCACATTGTGCTCAATCACAAAATATAACAAACTCTCCATATAGAAGACAGAACCAAGGCATTTATTTAGACACCAGAAAACTGAATCCCCAAACCGGTAAGCTGATTCTATTGTAACAAAGAAGCTAATAAACTATAACAATACAGAGAGCCACAGCATCCTTTAGCCTTTCCACAAACCAATATAGGATCAATGTTTACTCATGAATCTCTCTATCTCCTTTCCTGAGCTCCCCTCTCTCTAGCTCTGACGCCCAGCTTCCTGTGGCTTTGCTCTCCCTTCCAGCAAACTCCTCCCACCACAGGTTCCATGTGACTACATTCAGCCTATTGGGGGGCAGAGTTTACTTTCAAAGCAGGAGACATCTTCAAACACCCCTAGGTCGTTTAAAGGGCAGGAAATATCTTCAAATTCCCATTCTCATTACAAGTGACAACACCAGTAGCAGACTTGGGAGACATCTGACAGTGGTAGCAACAGCTTCAGGAGCTCTCAGTCAAGCAATGGTACGGGGGTTGGAACAACTGGTCAGAAAGAGATTACAGGGGATCCTTTGCTAGCACTGGGTGTGAGGCAATATTGCATTGCCCATATGCAGTTCTGGGTTGTAGTTCCAGGGTGAAGAGGAGTGTTAATGCACTAGTACTTGTGGCCACAGGGATGAAGGGGCCCTAGGGTGGAGAAGAGTGCTTTCATTCACAAGAAAGCAGGAGGCTTGGTTTCAAGGCAGATAGGAACGTTATCACTTATGGATGCAGGAAAGCACAGGACTTGGTCCCAGTTCCAGGACCAAGAGCAATGCTAACACTTGCACTTTCAGGGGAGCAAGGACCTTTCCTGGGTAAAAATCAGAGCGCAATCTAGCTGAGCAGTGACCTTGAATTATGTCACACCTCTACTTGGATCATATCAACTTGGAAGCACCAAAAACGTATACACTTCCCCCTGCCCAGAACTAGCTCTGAAAACATCAGCACAAAAACCCAAAGTTTGTGACAGAGTCCTCCTAACCCCTTCACTCTGGGAGCAGAGTCCAATTTTAACATAATGTTAAAAGTTAAAAAAAAAGAGTCTGGAAAAACGAGCAAACAATAACAACAAAAAGATGGTGACCATAAAATACAATAGTAATTATGACAGGGAAGAAGACACAAACTCACAAGGTGTCAATGTCAAAACAGCTACAAATAAAACTTCAAAGAAAAAACATGAATTGGACAGAAGCCCAACAAGAATTCCTGGAAGAGCTCAAAAAGGATTCTAAAAATTGGATTTAAAAGGTAGAGGCAACATTGGGAAAAGAAATAAGAACGATGCAAGAAAATTATGAAAAAAGAGTCAACAATTTGGTAAGGTAAAAGAGTCACAAAAAGTACTGAAGATGATAATACCCGAAAAAATTGGAATTGACCAAATGGTAAAGGAGGCACAAAAATCCACTGAAGAGAACTACTTAAAAAAGCAGAACTGTGGCCAAATGGAAAAAGAGGTACAAAAGCTTATTGAAGAAAATAATTCCTTAAAAATTAGAATTGGCCAAGTAGAAGCCAATGATTCCGTGAGATATTAAGAAACAATAAAACAGAGGATAGAGCCAAGATGGCTTCGCAGCTCCTACACAACCACCCTAAACACCCATAAAATATGACCCCAGACAAAGTCTAGGACTCTCAGACTCACAAAAATACAGAAAACACATCTCTCGCTGAAGGCAGCTCGGCAGCAGGGGCTCATCGCGGCGGGCCGGGAGTGGAGGCCGGCCCAGCCTGAAGCCAAGCCAGGCCCGGGGTGGTGGGAAGGAGCTGAGCTGAGCCAAGCTGAGCCGTGCAGGAGCCAGTCTTCAGGAGAGAAGATCTACAGCCTCCAGCAGCTCCACATCTACCAAGGCAGGAAAAACAGGGATTGGAGAGGGGCAGCTCTGCAGGAGGGGCTCATCCGGCAGGCCGGGAGACGAGACCAGCCCAGCCCAAAAAACGCAACACAGCCAGGCCAGGCCCCAGGGTGGCCAGGAGGAGCCAAGTCTCCCAGGCCACAGCATGAGTCTACTTCAGAGAAGATCTAACGCACCTGAGGGGATCTTCAAATCCAGCAAACCAGGATCAGAGACAGTCAGTGAAAGTGAAACTTTGAAACTTAATTTGGGGGAGCAAAAGCAGTTCGGCCTATCTGCCCCTGGGGCAAGGAAGCAGTGAGGGAAGGGAACTGCTGGAACTGGCAGCAGCCCCCACTGGGCTGCTTCAGAGCCACTGGCCTGCAGACTCCACAAGGGGGCTGAATCGATTGATCAGGGCCAAGTACTCTTGCATTAAGCAGCCTGGATCCAGATCATGGTCTTGGGTGGTGGTCCTGGGGTGCATTTTCAGCAAGCCAAAGCTGGGGGGACTTGCAACACCCCCCTAATAGCTCCAGCAGCTGGGAAAACCCCAGTGATTTGGAACAGAGCTTTCCCCCCTGGAAGCAGAGTTTCACAGAGCTAAAAAAAAAAAACCAACCAATTAATTGACTTGCCAACATGAGGAAAAGGAAGCAAAATAAGAACAGCAATAAAACTCTAGAATCCTTTTTTGTGGACAAAAATGATCAAAGCATGGAACGAGAGGAAGACAACACAGTCAGAAGTCCCACACCAAATGCTTCCAAGACACTTGAAGAATGCCTAGAAGCTACACATCAACTGAAAAAGAACTCTGAAAA
>JAQQSW010013410.1:0-12324 GCA_028646575.1 Pseudocheirus occidentalis
CTCTCTCTCAGGCAGTAGAAACGTCAGTCTTGATGATTCTTCCTCCACTAGGAGCCAACCAGGAGGAAAATTCTTGATTCTTATTCTCTGGCCCTGTAACTCTTCTTACATACACACACACATTGACTTCCTGTCTCAGCCAATCCCCTTCTGCCACATTAGCAATGGAGACAGACTTCATGCCCTCTGTCTCTTTCACAGAAGTATTTAGCCCTTAGTTACTAAGGACCAAGTACCTGATAAATTAATTACCCTTACAATTGCCAATTTAATTTTATGTGTTTCTAGGAGATAAGGATCATGAACAGTGATGGAGAAGTATTATGGACTGATGACAAGAAAAAGATGAAGGTTGAGGCTTCCTTGAGTAGCCAGAATGCTATCAAGAATTGAAACCAAGAACCAGTGTTACCCAAACAATCCCAGTCTGATCTGCTAGGAAGACAAATATTTATCTGGAAGGAAATCATAGGGAGAATTATTCAGGGGAATACCTGACCAATTAGATGACTTCACCAACTAGTCTGATGAAATTGCAAGATGTAGATCTTTGTTTGGAGGCATTTGAGGGACATAACTTCATGAGGTGCTACTATTGGTGCTTTGCGCACAGAACAAAGACAATATTCATGATGGTCAAATTAGATGCAGGGAGATGGATTCCTGTCAGAGTAATCTTGTCTTTTCTTGTCTTTAAGAACAAATTAGGAGGTGGCTAGGTGGTGCAGTGAATAGAGCACTGGCCCTGGAGTCAGGAGAACCTGAGTTCAAATCCGGCCTCAGACACTTCACACAAAAACTAGCCGTGTGACCTTGGGCAAGTCAATTAACCCCAACTGCCCTCCAAAAAAGCACAAAAAAAGAGAACGAATTAGCATGTCAAGTCACTTGCTCTTTCTTTTACACTCTGTCAGACTTTAAGAAAATAGAACAGGACATAGCAGCACAAACCTGGATTCTGGGACAGGAGGAAAGGAATGTAATTTTAATTAAATGCAATAAAATAATTTTAAGAAGGACAGAATAATGGGTGTGTGTGTGTGTGTCAGAAAAGTACTGGATGGGAAAAGACATATAAGTATAGTCTTGAGGAAAGTGGAAAGTCTAAGGGGCAAGAGTGAGAAGGGACTTTATTCCAGGTTAAGAGCCAGTCTGCAAAGGCATGTGAACAAGAATTGTAGTGTGCTGTGTAAGAAGCTTTAAGAAGACCAATTTGGAGGGACCATAGAGTATGTAAAGAGGATATACACACACACAGACACACACACACAGACACACACACGTATATCTGTAATACATACACATGTAATATATGTGTATACATATAATATATATATACAGTGTGTATATGTATGTATGTATACACATACATACACATACACATATGGATAATAAAGATTATGGATTATTTTTATATAATTAATTATTAGTTTTAATTATTCACTTCCATAAGATTTGGAGTTTTAATTTTCTCTCCCTCCCTTTACCCTCCCCTCCCCAAGATGGCAGACAAACTGATATAGCCTCTACTTATACATTCATATTAAACATATTTTCACCTCAATCAAGATGTCAAGAAGAATTAGAACTAATGGGAGAACCACGATAAAGAAAAGACAAAATAAACCAAAGAAAGCAAAAAAGCAAATAGTATGCTTCTATCTGCATTCAGATTCCAAAGTTCTTTGTCTGGATGTAGACAGCATTTTTAATTATGAATCTTCTGGAGTTGTTTTCGTCCTTACATTGCTGAGAAGAGTTAAGTGTATCAAAGTCAGTCATCCCACACCATGGTTGCTATTCCGTACAATGTTGTCTTGGTTCTGCTCGTTTCACTGAGCATCAATTCATATAAGTTTTTCCAGGTTTTTCTGAAGTGTGTCATCAGCTCACCATTTCTTATGGCACAATAGTGTCCCATTGCATTCATATACCGCAACTTGTTTAGTCATTCTCCAACTGATGGGTCTCCCCTCAGTTTCCAATTCTTTGCAATGTTTTTTTTTTATATTCAACAGGAATCTTTTATCTGCTCTGTTCAAGGTATAAGGCTAGTAGAAAAATATTCCTTGATCTCAAGGAATTTAGATGCTAATCATTGGCTTACTTATTGCAATGATCTACAAATTGCTCTCTCCACTGCAATCAATCCTCTAGACAGCTGGCAAATAGTCTTAAAACACAACTATGACCACAGTATTTTCCTATCAAAATCCCCACTTACTGCCTGTAAGTAAAATGCAAAATCATCAGTGTGATGTTTAAAGCCCTCTCCAACCTGCTTTTCCCCTATCTTTCTAGTCTGAGCTTATATTTTATTCTTTCCTATTTTTTTCCCAATCAAAGTGGCCTCCTATCTATTCTTCATATTTTACAGACCATTTCCTGCCTCAATATTTTTACATATTCTGTCCTCCATGACTGAAATGAAACCCCCACTTACTTTTTTGTTTTATTTTAGAATGCTTGTGCCTCTTCATCTCAGATGTCTCTTCCTGCCTACACTTTTTGTAATCCCCCAATTATTAGTCTTCTCTCCCTCTTAAAATTATTTTCTATTTACTAATATTTGTAGCCTTCCACTTATTGATGAGATAAGAAGCATATCATAGATATATGGTTGTAAGAGGTCACATTGGGTATTGTGCTAATTAAAAGGGCTTGAGAGACATAATTTGGAGGCAATTTAATCATTTTATTATAATGCCAGCATTTTAATAAAAGAATTGTCATTTTGTCATTTCTCTTAGACTAAAGACAATCATGGCAGTGAATTCATGGTGTATATGTCTTTTTGGAAGAGATGTGTTCCCTGGGACCCCAATTAACTCTGATTGGTTAGCAATTAATGAGAGAATGAATATTATAATAAAGGACAGAGAGTGACGTCTTGTAACTCTTGGACAAAGAAAATATATTCTCAGGTCACCTCCAGTTTTGGACAATTTAGACAAAAGGATCTGTCTCCACTCAAGCTTAATTGAATGGAATTCACCTTAGACAATACATTCCTTGTAAGGTTGGGTGAGGTCAGATGGAGGAGAAGGTTACCTCAACCTTCAGAGATTGAGGTTTTGAAATGAGAATAGAGTGAATGGGAATCTTAATCTCCCTAAATCATTGGCTATTAATAATCATTTCTCTTTGCATCTGGTTTGATCCTTTCATTTTGCAGATGAGGAATCTGAGGACAGGGAGGTTAAATAATGCTCAAGATCACACAGGTAGTAAACCTACCACACAATGATTGAGCCTAGCTCCTCTCATTTTACAGGCTTTCTATTTCCTTTTGTACATTTTAATTTATTTTGTTTTCAGTTGATGGAATGAAACCAGCATTTTCAGAATGTAATACAATAAAAAATGCACATCCTGCTATTCTTTTCAAATATGCAACAAAATTATCATGTAAATTTCTTTTTTTCCCCTTTTTCCCACTCTTCCCCTAACCTAGAGATGGCTGCCATTAGACATGAATAGAAAGATATATTTTATATGTGTGTATGTGTATGTATATATATATACATATACATACATATATATGTATATATATACATATACATACATATATATGTATATATATATATGTATGTATAATTTGGATATTTATAATAGTCAAAATGACTTATTGACTCAAAGTCATTCTTAAAACAGGAGACTGTTGTGTTTTTCAGCCTTCCTAATACTGCATCCCTTTAATACAGTTCCTCATGTTGTGGGGACCCTCAACCATAAAATTATTTTCATTGCTACTTCATAACTATAATTTTGCTACTGTTATGAATCTATCTGATATGCAGGACGTATTTTCATTGTTACAAATTGAACATAATCCACACGTTAAGAAGCGCTGGAATGTTCTTAGTTCTATTCATTTCCTTGTTCATTATTTTGTGCAAAACTTTCCATGTTTTTTCCCCTAAAATCACTGAGTTGATCATTTCTTATTCTTATAGTAGTATCCCATCACAATTATGTACCACAACTTGTTCAGCCATTCCCCAATTGATGGATGTCCTTGTAATTTCCAGTTCTTTGTCACCATAAAGAGAGCTGCCATAAACATTTTAGAACATATAGGGGTTTTTTTCCCCCTTTTTCCCTAATCATCTTTGGAAATAGACTAAGTAGCAGTATTGCTGGGTCAAAGGGTATAAATAGGTTAATAATTCTTTAGGCATAATTCCAAACTGCTTTCCAAAAAGGTTGGATCATTTCATAATCACACCATAAGGGGTTAGTGTCCCACTTTTTCCATTGACTGGTTCAAGTTGGTTCACACTTTGTTGTTTTTGTTGTATTACTTTTCTAAGTCAATGTACAGATGAAGAGACTGAGACAAACAGGGTTAAATGACTTACTCAGCGTCACATTGCTAATAAGTACTTGAGTCTTCCTGACTCCAGGGCAGGCATGTGATCCATGCAAGATACTGGAGAATGGTGGGTGGGAGCCTACTTAATTTGGTTTTGAGCTAGCACACAGTACATAGAGTGTGTTTTATTAAAGCTTGTTGTAGAACTGGCTGATGGTGAAACTTGTTTTTCTCTATTCTTCTACCAACTCCACAAACCTAGGTTCCTGATTCCCCCCACTATTTCTTTGACCTCGTGGTCCTTTTGGTGGTCTGAGTTCCTGTGATCAAACAGTAAACTTATCTTATGAATTAACCAGACTGGGGGAATCACTGTGTTGTTGTCTTCCTAGCACTGCTCCTGACTTTACAGATCATGCTTCATTTATAGTCACTCTGGATCTTCCCTGCCTACCTGGGGCTACCTCACTATGGAGCATCCATTCTTCTTTGTGGCCTTCTCACTCTGGACTATCAGTTTCCTGGTTGTTACTCCTTCTCCAACTGGTGAATTGTCCTTGTCCTCCATTGTATGAATGGACCCAGGATTGCAAAATTTCTTTCCTCTCCTGGTTCTTTTCTTAGCTTTCTGGATTTTGACATTGCTAAAATCTCATCGTTGTTGTTGTTGTTCTGGTGTTTCAGTCTTGTTTTATTCTTCGTTATCCCATTTCAGTCTTCTTTACAAAGATATTGGAGTGGTTTGCCATTTCCTTTTTCATCTCATTCTTATAGATAAAGAAACTGAGGAAAACGGGATTCAGTGACTTGCTCAGAGTCACACAGCTGGTAAGTGTCTGAAGCTGGATTTGAATTCAGGTGTTCCTGACTCTAGGCCCAGTGTTCTATGCAATGAACTACTTAGTTGCCCTCACAAAGTCTTAGCAGGTGCTTAATTTACCACTCCTTTGCCACCTCATATGAGACAGAGACAGAGAGAAACAGAGACAGGGAGAGAGAGACAGAGAGAGAGAGAGAGAGAGAGAGAGAGAGAGAGAGAGACAGAGAGAGAGAGAGTCAGAGTCTATGTAAAGGAATATACAGAAGAGAAGTCAGGAGAATACTTGATTTTATGTCAGAGAAACTGCAGGTGAATTACAGACTCTATTCTTTATTACCTATATGACCTTGAGAAAGAAACTGTCATTCTTTGAACTTCAGTTCATTTGTAAAATCAGAGAATTGGACTGGATGCATCTGTGGTCCTTTGTGTTCTTAATCTATTGCCCTCTGATTATTCTATTAACTATAAAACATGGGGATTCAACAAAGTATCTCTAATTTATCCAATCCATTTGGAAACCCTATGATTCATCGCCTAAGTAACACTAAGCACAAAAGAATAAAGCACAAGAGGTAAAATGCTTGACAGAAGATCTGGATAGGGGAGTTGTTGTTGATTTTTGCACCCCTTGAATCATCATATACAACCAAACGCCTGTTAAACCAATGTATAAAGCTGACTCTAGAAACATAAACAATAAAAATCCTTGACAAATATGGCAGACAATATCTTAACTTAAAATCCTTTCCTCTTTGCAATCCCCCACCTTTTGAGCCTTTAACCATTAAAATCATATAATGGGAAGAGTTTTCAAAGGCCATCTTGTTCAATTTATCCTTGAGCATAAATATCTTCTATGTCTATGGCAGCCTTGAGAAGTGGCCAATCAACCTTCACTAAAGGACCTCCAATGAAGGAAAACTCACCATCTAACTCACCATTCTGCTTTGGGTTACTTCTGATTGTTTGGGATGAAAAATACCCTTCATCCTTAATTTACTAAAAAAAAAAATATAAACACAGAGCTCTCTTAGGATAAGAACAGGAGTTTATTCTCTTCCCCAGGAGAAGAGGGTAGTCTTCCCCATGACTCATCATGGAGAAGAGGCAAGTTACAAAAGACAGGGCAAGAATTTATAACTTAACTTAGTCAAGCTCCCTTTCCTGACTGTCTCTTCTCTCATTAGTGGAGAGGCAGACTTCACCAAATTCTTCCCCAACTGGGACAGCAAGAAAGGAAGGGGGGAGGGTCCCACCAATGCTGGGAAAATACACAAAGGAAGATAAAAGTGATTGACAGCAGCAATGGAGGAGGAGGGAGGAAGGGAAAGTTAACAGCCCCAAGTAGAGAAGTTTTCACTCATCCCATACATAATGATAAGCTAAAATGGAATTTCCCTGCATAGTGTAGTCACATTGAATTGCTTAATTTTCAATTTCCCAGCTTTGGGTTGGAACTGTTGCTACCCATGCCTTGAACACTCTTCCTCCTCATGTCTGCCTTCTAACCTCCCTGGATTCATTCAAGTCTTGGGTAAAATCCTATCTTCTGAAAAAAGCCTTTCCCAGTTAACCGTAAAGCTAGTTCCCTCCCTCTGAGACCTCATCCCCACAATATGTCCTGCCTTCTATCTTGACTAGTCAGGGATATCTTGTTTTTTGTGTAGTTGTTTGCATATTGTCTCTTCCATCAGTCTATGAGCCCCTAGATGTGAGAAGCAGGTTTGTGGGGATCACAGAACTTCCCAAGAAGGCTCAGGAAGCTGGCCCCGATAAACTTCTGCAGTCCACTGCTTCCCCGGGGGCCCTTAGGAAGATCCCCATGATATGTCCGTTAAAATGGCACACCCCTTCTCGATAAAAGAACTCAGAAGCAGAGTGGGCAAAGGAAGGTATTTATTACACATCCTGAGAGAAAATGGGTGTGGTGCTTTCTAGGAACACCTACAATTATACTGAAGCAGGAGTGAGGTTATGCAGTTCTCTTCTTCCCATTAAGATTTAGTGTTACTCCACTGGTTAGGACACTTCTATACAACCAGACTACTGTACAATGTGAAAGTATTTACAGATCCTATACATGATTGTACGTCACCATGGGGGGGGGCGGGAGAGAAGGGAGGGGAGAAAATCTGAAACTCGAGTGATTCTGGAATTGAATCTTGTAAACTAAAAGTAAAGAAACAAGTCAATAAATTAAAAAAAAGATTTAGGGTTAGTTGAAATTCCTTACTTTATTTCCCTACGTTCCCACTTTATGCAGATTACTTAGGTGTGGTAGGAAGGATTCTTGTGATCTAATGTGACTTCTATGATCCAAACTGTTTGTCACACCCCCATCTTTCTAGTTCCCCCTGGGCCAGGATGGCCATTGTCTTAAAATAAGTTAAGGGAGTTTCCCCCGCAGCTAAGGATTATCTCACAATAACTTTGTTTCAGCAGGGGGGAAAGCAAGACAATTGGGGTTAAGTGACTTGCCCAAGGTCACATAGTTAGTGTCCAAGTATAGATTTGAACTCAGGCTCAATAGAGAGCCACCTAGCTATCCCTCCCAGTAATTTTTGTGGAAGCTAAACAAGATAATATAATACACCCCCTCACATAGAAAACAGAGACTTTTTGTTTTCATCCCCAGCACTTAGCACAGTACACACTAAGCCCTAATATTTTAGCTGACTGACTATTCCTAGTACTGCCTCCTGTATCAGACATTGCAAGTCTGTTCCATTTAAATGAGCCTTCTAAACATTTGAAAATCATTGTAGTGGTTGCACCCACTATGAGTAATAGCTTCTTGAAGGCAAAGAAGATAGATTGTACTACTGATGACGTGTAGGCTCTAGGACTGGGTACCTCTTCACCACCAGCACCCCCCAAGGGAAGTCACCTGAACTCCCAGAGACTTCTTGGATTTTGACTTCTTGCTTATTTCTTGTGTGAAGAAAATATTGCACCATCTGGAGGTGTTGGTGGGATTTGGAGAGATGCGAAGGACAAAAGAGATCAAACCCAGAGGAAGAGAAGGAATAGAATGACATTTCCTTTCCCAAAGGTAGCAGCTTTACCTGTAGAGAGAATGAGAAAAGGCTGAGAATAGTTATAGCAGTAAGAGGATCAATGACAGTGACTGAGACAGGGTTTTCCCTCCAGGGTCAACCAGGAAAGGGACTGACCTGAACAATTATTCTACATTGGCAGTTCACTCTTATGGTTGGAGAGCTGGTAAATGGAGTCTTATTGAAGGGGATATGGAAGATTTTACTCTCTTTAACCCCCAGTCTTTGACTGTGTATGATTGGTAATCATTTCTGAGACCAATTTTGGTCCAAATAGAATTGTGTGGATGATTCAGTCACAGTTCTCATACACATCTGCAGTTGGTCCAGATATTTATGTTTGTATATTTCCTTGTTTAACTTCATGCTATGCATATGAATTGGGACGGCTCTGATGGAGGTGGGAAGACCTGAGTTCAAATCCTGCCTCAGACACTTATTAGATATCTTACCTTGGTCAGGTTGATGGGGTGATGGGACCTGAAGACCTAAAATGAAAAGACCAGGTCTTTGAAAACAACCCAGTCTCTGAATTGTCCCATACCTTTTAGCAGGTCAGGTCACTGGGGTCTCCACCCAAGGCTACTGGCTTACTCCAGCTCACCTAGATCACCTAATTAGCTTAATTGACATCTGTTCACATTTGCACTTGGTCCACCCCAGACTTCTTCCTTAAACCCACCACTCCTTAATCTCACCCAGATCCTTTCACTATCCTTTTGTATATAAGCATCAGTCTCACTCTAATTAAGTTGCAGGTTCACTAGGAATTTCACCTGCTTTTATTGTCAATACAATAAACTTTGCCCATTAACTGGAAAACAATTTGAGTGAGTGAATTCACTCTAGCCAGACACCAACCTGTACATTGATATTTTGGGGTTCCGCCAAATCCCAAATTTCATCAAAGTCACTTAGCCTTTCTCAGCCTCAGATTCCTTCTCTGTCAAATGGGGACTAAAATAGTGCCTACCTTGTAAGCTTCTGAGAATCAAGTGGGATAATAACAATAAAGTTCTTATCATAATGCCAAGCCCATTGCATATAATAATCATATCAATTTAGCCATTTGCATCATATCAACTGGGAGTGAAGCTTATATGGACCACCCATCAGGCCCTGCGGCTAGACCCTCTCAGCTTTCCTGACATTTGTGTGTGAGGTACAGGGACCCTCAAAATCCCCTATCCCAAAAAATTACAAGTCAAAGGTGTCTTGAGGAAAGAACAGGAAGTTTTATTCAATTTTCATGAGAAGAGGGCATCCCGTCCACCAGCACAAACTAGTGGAATGAGGCATGTTAGAGTAGATAGAACAAGAATTTATACCTTAATGTAATCAAGCCCCCTCCCACCACTGTTTCTTCTCCCATCAGCTGGGAAGCAGGCTTACAATCTAGGCATGAAAAAGGACAAAGAACAGGGAAACAGGGCATAGCCAATCCAAGCGTACCTATTCTTATTTGGCAAAGGCCAAAGTGAAGGAGGGGGAAGGGCTCTAAGAGAGTCCTAAAATTCCTGAAGGGCTTAAGGCTGATTGACAGCAAGGGAAGGGGGAGGAGGATCATAGGTTGTGTAATTTCTTAGGAAACCCAAGACTCAGGTCTTTCCAGTCTTACAAAATTTGTCTCTGGTTTGGAGATAGTCTCTGCCTTTTCCTCATTCTGAGGCAGTGTTTTTCAACCTTTCTAATGCTGTGACCCTTTACTACTTGTATGTGGGTGTATCTGCATGTGGACGGACCTGCCTAGAGACTGATAGAGGAGCAATGTCTTGGTTCCTAAGATCATCAGAAATATGTGTTTTCTGATGGTTTTATGCAACCCCTGTGAAAGAATAGTTTGACCCCCAAAGGAATCATGACCCACAGGTTGAGAGCTGCTGTCTGAGGAGTCTTCACAGAAGGTGCAGAGAGAGAGTGTACCCCCACTCACTTGCATTGATGAAAGAAGTGTAATGGTAATGGAATTTGGAGATGCCCCTGAATTGTCTTGGTTTTTGAGTGTTAAAACTCAGAGCTTGTGAATCCCACTTGTGGGATGGACTTGTTGACATGAAGAGAGAGGACTGAACTGGGAGGAGCTGTGAATTGGAAGAGATGACAAAGGCCAGAAGGACTTTTGGGAGTGCAGTATCCAGTATCATGGAGCCTGAGTTGCTGAGAGAAAGACTGCTGAGAGCACATTGGAGCTGTTCAGGACTTTGGAGAACTGCCACCAGGAGCTGCTAAGAACTGAGGAGGCATGGCTGTGATGCCGGTATTTTGTTTGTTTGTTTTGATATTGTTTTTCCAGATTCATCTGATGGGGAAGGACAGTGCTGCTGTATAGAGGTCCTGGAACCTGGCTGTTGGTTCAGGGGTTCTGGGACTGTTCTACAGGCAGATAATGAATTGATGAGGACACTGGCCATGATTTTATTGAGCCTTGTCTCCCCAGGAACTGAGATTGCTGAGGCCTTGCCTAGAGTGAAGATGAAACTAGGACCTTTCCTTGGGTTTTCAATGCTGAGATAATATATTAACCTTGTTATGGCTTAAGGTTGGATGGCCTTTTGTGCTCTCCTGATCCCATTTTGGAAAGTGCTTGGTGTTAATGGATGGTATTGTAATTATTTTGAGTCCAGGTGTGGGAAACCTTTGGCCTTTTTGTTCTCTGTGATTGACCAAATGAATGTACTTTGTTTATGATTGGAAACTGATCTCCATTTGAGAAGAGACTTTGACTTACTAAATGAATGTACTGTCTAGGAGTGGAGTAGTACCTGGATTGAATTAAGAACTTCCTTCTGAAATGTATGAGTTATGCTGTATTTTGACTTTCTCTGTTCTGTGAGTGTTTGCAGAATAAATGAGGTTTGCTATGCTGGGAATCCAAACCTTGGAAGTTGCCTTTGATTGGTATTAAAGGAAGAAAAAAATAAAAAGCTAGAAAGAGAAAAAAAGAGTCAACCCTCAAGAAATGAAGGCAGAACCTCCTCAATCTTTGAGCCCCATCCATTTGTTCATTGGATAGGGTAGGGAAGAGAATACAGGTCTCTGACTCCACAATAACACAATGTGAAACATATATCACATTGTCTCTAACCCCCTCATCAACCTCCTTGACCTGTTGAGCATGGACTCCATCTTGTCTCTGTCCTTTCTATCAATGGGTGCTCATGATATTCACTGTGCTCAAAATTGGCCCTTACACATTATTTTCTTTGGTGGGTGTAAGTACCATCTCTTGAGTAGCTATGGTTGTACTATCTTGTTCTCCAGTGTGCATTTTTATTAATTAATCTATCCCCTAATGACTTCAAAAAGTTCCAAGTCTCTCCAAGAACAAAAATATCCTCCCTTGCCCTAAACTGAGATGTCCTAAGGTAACTCAAAAAAGATATCCTCTGACATTGCAGTTCCATTCTTGAGCAATATCCCTTCTGAAGAGAAGGCAGATAGCCTGGGATTGACCTATGGCAGATTAAATCCTGCTTAGCATAAATTTAAATCCCATTTAAACAAGTGTATGTCAATAGTAGGTGAGGAAGTGATTTAGTAGAACAAATTGAAATGAAAATGAGGCTTACAGAATCTCCATTTGGAGTGACTTTCTTCTTGTTGCCCACAGTAACTTCTCCTTTGTTCTTTATTTTATGCAAATGTCCTTTTTTATGGAAGATTCTGGCTTGCTTTCCTAGGGAAGTAAAAAGAATAAATTCAGATGAAGTGTCTTAAGCTTTCTCCCTCTTTTACTTTTATAGCAATATGAAAAAAAAATCCAATTATCAATTAGAAATGATAATGTTTTATAGACTTTTCTCTTTATTGGTACAATATCCTCATCACAGTCAATATTAGATACAGGTTTCTGGGAAATTCGTGGGATTGTATTTTTCTGGGCTCCATAGTTTTATAGTTGGGGGGGGCATGCCTAAGTTTGCAAGAGTATTCAAGATCCCAACTTTATTGCCTTTGCTCACAGCAGCAACCATTGCAATTAGAGAACTCAGTCTAACTCCCCTAACTGCAGAATTTTCCTTGTGTCATTGGATTATACTTGAAGAGTATCCTCAGTCTGGCATTTAAAACCCCACATGATTTCTCTTCCATTTTCAACCTCAAGAGTTATTTCATATCTCTCTCTCTCT
>JAQQSW010013411.1:0-12323 GCA_028646575.1 Pseudocheirus occidentalis
TAAATTCTAATTAATTGAATGATTTTGACACCTATGATGTCATGTGAGCAATTGGATTTTCTTTAAGAAGTGAGATTATACAATGATTTTGAGGAAAAGCATAAGTGTAAAACAGAAAATTAAATCGGGATCTGTAGGTATACTAGAATTGTCAGGTGTAACATTTGTCCATGAGAAGAGTGGGCTGTTCATTTATTTTTATTTTTATTTGTTATTTTATTTTTCCCTAGTTACATGTAAAAACAATTTTAACATTCATTTTTTGAGTTCCAAATTCTTTCTCTTTCTCCCTCCCTATCCCTCCTCATTGAGAAGAAAAGCAATCCAATATAAGTTGTAGTCATGCAAAATGCTTCCATAAGTCATGTTGTGAAAGACTATATTTCCCTCTATCCTATTCTGCATCCCATTTATTCTGTTCTCTCTCTCTTTTTACACTGTCCCTCCACAAAAGCATATTTCTGACTGCCCCCTTTCCCCCATATGTCCTGCCTTCTATCATGCCCCTTCTTTTATCCTCTTCCCCACTACTTTCCTGTAGGGTAAGATAGATTTCTATATCCAGTGAGATCAGTGAGTACAATTAAGCAAATTCTGATGTAAGATTCACTCATTCTTTCTCACCTCCTCCCTTTTCCCCTCCACAGTAAAAGCTTTTTGTTGCCTCTTTTATGTGAGATAATTTACCCCATTCTATCTCTCCCTTTCTCTTTCTTCCAGTACATTCTTCTCCCACCCTTTAATTTTATTTTTTCAATATCATCCCTTCATATTCAACTCACACCTGTGCCCTCTGTCCATATTTACTACTTCTTAGTTCCCTCAATAATGAGAAAGTTCTTATGAGTTACAAATATCATGTTTTTTCCATGTAGGAATATAAATAGTTCAAATTTAATAAGTCCCTTATGATTTTTCTTTACTGTTTACCTATTCATATTTGAAAGGCAAATTTTCTATTTGGTTCTGGTCTTTTCTCAAAAATGCTTGAAATTCTTCTATTTCATTGAATATCCATCTTTTCTCCTCCTGGATTATACTCATTTTTTGCTAGGTAGGTTATTCTTGGTTTTAATCCTAGTTCCTTTGTACTCCAGAATATCACATTGACTTCTGTTTTTTCATTTGTTTGGATCTTGATTTCTCATAAAGTCTTTTGCTTCCATTTGCTCCACTCTACTTCTGAAGGAATTATTCTCTTCAGAAAGTTTTTGAGATTCTTTTTCCATCTGGCAGATTTGACTTCTCCTCACTGGCTGTTTTGGGCCTCTTTTGCCATTTGAGTTAATCTATTTTTTGAGGTGTTATTTTCTTCAGTCAAGTTGTTGACTCTCTCTTCATGATTTTCTTGCATCATTCTAATTTCTTTTCCCAATTTTTCCTCCATTTCTCTTATTTGTTTTTCAGAATCCTTCTTAAGCTGATCTATGGCTTGTAGGCAGTCTCTGTGTTTCTTGGAAGCTTCTGGTGTGGGATTTCTGACTGTGTTGTCTTCCTCCCATTCCATGCTTTGATCCTTTTTGTCCCCAAAAAAGGAATCTAAAGTTGTATTGCTGTTCTTACTTTGCTTCCTTTGCCTGCTCATGTTGCCAGTCAATTACTTGACTTTTTAGCTCTGTGGAACACTGCTTTCACGGGGGAAAGCTCTGTCCCAAGTTGCTGGAGTTTTTGCAGCTGCTGGAACTTTTAGGAGGTCACTGCAGCCCCCACCAGCTTTGGCTCACTGAAAACGCACCCCAGGACCACCACTCAAGACCACGATCTGAATCCAGGCTGCTCAACACAAGAGCACTTAGGCTCTGAATGATTGCTTGGCCCTCCTGAAGTCTGCAGGCCAGGAGCTCTGAAGCAGCCATGTGTAAGTGGCTGTAGGGCCACTGCTTCTGCCACTTCCTTGCCCTGGTGGCAGTTCTGCTGTACTGCTTTTCTCCCCCAAATTTAGCTGAGTTCCACTGACCTTTCACTTAGTCCTTGTTTTTTATGGCTTGATAATTCTGGAATCTGCCACACTTGCCTCTGTTCCACTCTTCTAAAGTCTCCAACTGTGGTCTGGAGTCTCTGCGATTTCAGGCTGGGCTGGTTTTGGCTCCCAGCACACTATGATGAGCCCTTCCTGCCTGGCTGCCTGTGGTAGGAGATGTGCCCCTCTGTAATTTTGTGAGTTCTGGAGCCCTAAAATTTGTTTAGAGTCATATTTTATGGGTATTTGAGGTGGCTATGTGGGAGCTGCAGAGCTTTCCTGCTTCTACACCACTATCTTGGCTCCTCACCTCCCCCACTTGGTTATTTTTTTTTCTAATGAGATATTTCACATTGTCTTCTATTTTTCATCCTTTTAGGTTTTTTATTCCTTGATTTCTTATAGAGTCATTTGCTTTAATTTGCTTCATTCTAATTTTTAAGGAATTATTTTCTTCATTAAGCTTTTGGACCATCTTTTCCATTTGTCCAATTATGCTTTTTAAGGCATTTTTTCTCTTCATTGGCTTTGTGGACCTTTTCTACCATTTGGTCTAGTCTATTTTTTTAGAGATTATTTTTTAAATATTTTTTTTCTCGTTTAGCAAGCTATTGACTCATTTTTCATGATTTCCTTGCATCACTTTTTATTTTTTCTTCCCATTTTTTTCTTCTACTTCTCTTACTTGATTTTTTAGATCCTTTGCTTGGAACCTTTGAATGCAGGAACTTTGATTTTGTTGCCTTCTTCTGAGTTTATGTTTTGATCTTCCTTATCACCAAAGTAAGTTTCTATGGTTAGAGACTTTTTTCCCTCACTGTTTGCTCATTTTCCCAACCTGTTACTTGACTTTTTAACTCTTTGTAAAGGTAGGGCTCTGCTTCCAGTGTGGGGGGGTCAACTGTCCCAAGCTTCAGGGGTTTTGCATGACTGCTTTCAGAGATACTTCTAGGCAAATATATGATGTAAGTAGAGGTGTTCACTACTCTGCTGGCCTGTATTCACATCTGTGACCATAAGCAGTCTTTCCTGGCCTGGAACTCTGAGGATGATCCTCCTCTCCACTCCTGCTCTGCAATTCTAGTGTTACTCTTTCCCCCAGGACCGCCACCCAGGACTGCAACCCAGATCCAAATATGGACAAAGAAGTAGAGTTCTGCTTCTGAATTATCAAAGAAACCCCTGTAATCTCCTTTTGGCAAGTTGTTTTACCCCCTTACCATTTGTGAGGTGAAAACTCCAGAAGCAGCCACTATTGCTGCTGCTGCCACTGCTGATTCAGTCACTCCCATGACCTGCTCCTGATTTTCCTTGTCTGGGGCTGTGCTGAGGCCAGGACTGTGTTTGTGCAGCCTGTACTTAATTCTGCTCCTTTCTCATCCAGGTCTGACAGACCTTTCCTGATAACCTTCTAAGTTGTCTTTGGCTTCTCTTGTCTAAGTCTGGAAACCACCACTGCTGCCAGTGATTCATCCCCCTTAGGCCTGTTCTGGGTTTTCTGGGGCCTGGTCTGTTCTGGACTGTGTTCCTCTCCCAACCTGGTGCAACAAACCTTTCCTGTTGCCCTTCCAGATTGTCTCAGCCTGGAAATTTGTTTCACACTGTCTTTTTTTGTGGGTTCTGCCATTCTACAATATGTTTAGAGTTACTTTTAAAGGTATCCATAGGGTTTGGAGAGAGCTCAGATGAGTCCCTGCCTTCACTACACCATCTTGGCTCTGCCCCCTTCATTTGTTTTTTAGAGATAAACTCTACCTGATATCATGGTGGAAATCTTTTAAGAAAGAAAAATCTTTGCCATCTGACCAAGTGTGAAAGCTTATTACCTATTTAACTTTGGGTGAGTCATTTAAAATCTCTGGACCTCATTTTCCTCAACTGTAAAATAAGATTATTGGACTAGTTACCCACTGTGTCTCCTTCCATATCAAAATCTGTGCTCCTAGAAACTACTTACATTGAAAGGTTATGATAACTATCTTGATAACAATTGAGCCTTGTACTTTGAATTGATAGGGCAGCTAGATGTCTATGTGGACAGAGTACATGTTCTTAAGTCAGAAAGACTCATCATCATGGGTTCATATCTGGCCTCAAGAACTTAGTAGCTGTGTGAACCTGGACAAGTCATTAAACCTTGTTTTCCTCAGTTTCCTCATGGGTAAAATGATCTGTGGAAGGAAATGGCAAACTAATCAGTATCTCTGCCTAGAAAATCCCAAATGGGGTCAGGAAAAGTCTGACACAAAACAACATCAATGTTAAATTGATGCATACATAGAAACAGATCATTTGAAAGTCCCTCCTTTCAGTGACTAAGATTGCCAATACACAGTCTCTTCTTCAGTCTGACTCACTGAGAAATAGTTTAATATTCTAAATAGAAATTTCATAGGTCAAAATACTGAGCATGGGATATTTGTATATATTTAACAAACATATTAGGGATCTTAAGGAATTCCTCTAAGAATAACAAAGTACTATCTAATAAACTAGTTTTCTTTCTAATTTAGATTCTTCATTTTCAACTGTGCTATAACGTGTGCTTTAGGAGTCCCCAGATAGAAATCATTTCATCAGATAGCAAATCTTCTTTTTAAAAAGTCCATTAATATGGCTCTTATCTTTATTATTTGGCACCCCAAGTCATTAACTTTACATTTATTTAAGTCCTTAAAATTATATTGCAAATTAAGTTTTCTTTTTAGGAGACACTTGGAATTGAGGAGTTTGGTCTATTATAATGAAAAAAAAAACCGCATGGAATAGAATATTAACGAAATATTTCATACATAACTTTTGTGTTCAATAATTTTATTTTTTAATGTGTGAAAAGAACTGACACTTTCCCAAGCTGAGCTTTGATATGTTAGCTCCTGATGCAAGGATTCAGATGGAGCAAAGGATTAATTAATGCATTCACTTGGGGGAAATGGTTTATATTGTCCTAATCCTGATTACTGAATGTAGCAAAGAGGGGGGTACCTACATGGCATAAGGGATAGAGCACCCAATTAAATTCAGCCGAGGGCACTTCTAGATATGTGGCCCTGGGCAAGTCCCTTACCACTGTTTACATCAGTTTCCTCATCTGTAAAATGATTTGGAGGAAGAAATGGCGAATCATTCCATTATCTTTGCCAAGAAAACCCTAAATGGAGTCATGAAGAGTTGTAAACAATCAAAATAATCAAACAGAAACAACATAATATGCACACACATATACAGGATCTCCCATTGCATCCTGGGTCATCTCCTGTCATCCTGATGAATATCTGGTCACTGGACCCAGATGGCTCTAGAGGAAAACATAAGTCTGGAGGCAAAATCCTCACTCACTCAAATTAAAGTCAACTGCAAGTCTCGTCATCATTTCCCTGATGCCATGATCCTCTTCAAAAATTAAGGACAAACACATCAACAACCTGATGATGGGGAGATATGAATGTGTTTGTAGGTAGTACGAAAGAAGTCAAAACAGGGAGAGATTGAAGATTAAAAAAAATATAGGTAGAAATTCACTTTATTCTTATACCACAGTTTCTGGCATAAGGTAAAAATGACTAAAGAATAAGCACAAACCAAGGGACATTCATTCTTATACGTTGCCAGAAATTGTGGGTGCAGGCAAATTGTGTAGTTTATCTTGTTGGCTTTGTCTTGATGAAGGAGCAACATTATGAAAAGAGGGTGGAAAATGTGAAATATATTGATATACAATAGGTCAGATGGATAAAATGCCCTCACATGCATATAACAGAAAGATAAGACAGACTCCACTTAGGTTTTTTTTTTATGCGTTTGTTTGCACATTGTCTCCCCCATCAGATTGTAAGTTCCTTGAAGTTAGGGATTGTCTTTTGCCTTCTTTTGTATCTCTTGTGCTTAACACAGTGCCTGGTACATAGGAGGTATTTAATTAACAGGTACGGATTGATCAGTGGATGGAATGACATTTTAAGTGAATACAGATGAGATGAGTTATTGTTCAAATTTCTTCAATAATTTGCTTTAGAGAATCTTTATGCCTGTCATGATTAAAAACTTACTGATGAATACTTTAATAATTGTAGTACTAAAGCAAAATCAATGCTGAAGCAAAAAAAGCAATCACATTTTTGTAACTGCCTTATTATAATTATTATATACTTATTATAATAAGAAAATAGCATTATTATTTAAGTATGAAATGTATGAACATTCATTGTAAAGGGGAGGTGCATATTCCAGGCATGGAGAGCTGTTTGTGTTTGTTTGTTGAAGTGGAGATTGTGTGCATCAAAGTCAGAGGATTGTTAGGAGACTTTTAACTAGGACATAGTATTCGTAAAAATGAATAATGTGAAATGTTACTATGAAAGTAAACTGGAGCCCAGTTGTCATAAAACTTAAATGGCAGGCTGAGGAGTTTATATCTTATGCTTCAGGCATTTATGAAAACATGTCAGCCAAAGAGTAGTGCTCTAAGAGCATGGTTTTGATTGTTGTGTAGAAGATGAATAGGAGGAGAGAACCACTGGAAGTAGGGACACCAATTAGAGGACTCTTTTACTTGACTTTCAAAGATGAAGGCATAAAGTGAGTAATATTATGAATAGAGAGAAGGGGGAAAATGTGAAATACATTGATATTTGAAATTGGTAAGATGGGTAACCTGACCTCATCTGCACATAAGGGAGAGATGAACCTAACGTTTTAAAGCTAGGTGGTTGGGAGGAATCGGTGCCAACAAAAAGAAGAAAGTTTGGTGGATGAATGGGTGTTAGTAGAGCAGATGATGAGTTTTATTTTTGACATATTGAGCTTGAGATCTCCATAGGACATCTAGAAATATGTAAATAACTATTGATTTAGGACTGGAACTCAAGGATATGATGGCTGATGGTTGTAGAGGTCTGAGAATCATTGGCATAGAGGTGATAACTGAGCATGTGGGTAAAAATAAGATTGCCTAGAGAGATAAATCAAGATGAAAACAGCATGAATGGTTATCCAATAAAGAAGAATAAGAATGAGGAGTTAGGTAGGAGGAGAAGCAGGACAGAACAGTACCTAAAAGTCAAATTGGGGAGAAAGTAATTGGAGATGGTCAATGGTGTATAGAAAAAAACAAACAAATCTCTGGAGGTGATAAAGGAGAGGAAGAATCACATGAAACTAAATAGGTATGACACTGCTAGTAAATTTCTCAGATCAGTTTTAGTTGAGTTATGGCATTTAAAACCTGGTTACAATAGTGTGTTAAATGTGTGAGAGGTGAGGAAATAGAGGTAATTGACTCTGATAGTAATGGGAGTCAGATATTTGACAAATAAACTATAGGAAAGTAGTTTGAGGTCATGTAGAGGTTATAATATGATTTTTAATCTGAGAATGTTTGTAGGTGGCAGGGAAGGAGCTAGTAAATAAACAATGAAAATGAATAAGGGGTGAAGCTCATGGGGCAAGCTCCTGTAGGATTCGATAGGAATAAGGACACAGGTAATAATGATATCAAGATAAAGGAGGCATTGATAGATGAACATATAGAGGACCTTTGTGCTAAGGAATAGAGGAAATAAGGGAACTTATAGTGAATAAAACTAGATTTTCAGAGTAATATTCAGAGTTAGTTACATTTAATGAGAAACAGCATTGAAAATGGTATTAGGAGGGAACAGTAACATAGAGAAGACTTTGAATTGTCTTTGGGGGACTAGAATGGTGTGGAAATTAGGGAAAAATAAAATTTTCTGTGCAGCAGCCGTGATGGTCCAATTGAAATGAGAGGATAATAATATGTAGTAGACCCAATAAACAATTTTTGTGAAGTTGTTTGATGGCATTAGGATGAGCAGAGAAGGCACATAGCACTGGTAGGTGGATGATCCAGGGCTGAATATTGACAAGGGAGATGTACAAGTTTGTAAGGAAGTTAAGGAGGAAGGCATTGGATTGATGATAAAATTTTTTTTTATCTTGAATGATGATAAAATCAATTTGCATTCTTGGCCAAGATTTCATGATTGCTTTTTACTCAAAAGAAAAGTAAGTACCTTTATCAATTTATATCAAATATCCTTTGGATGTTTCTAGGGATGCAAAGATAGGAAATAGACCAAGCCCACTTTTGTGAATCTTCCAGCATAATGAGTATTATTACAGTGGGGAAGGTATGTGAGCAAATAACTATGGTACAATTGAGTGTAGTAAATGGAGTAAATGGAGTGCCTCCCATTTACTGCAAAATTAATATTAGAAGTTTTAGGAGGGAGAAAAGGACAAATCATTTTTACTACTGGAGAGGGGGTGTCAAAGATAAAAATTTATTGGGGAAGTTTTACTTGAGCTCAGCCTTGAAGGTATGTAGGGGTGTCCATAAGTAGAAATGGGAGGGTTTCACAACTAAGAGTTTTGAGTAGTACAGGAGATGAATTAGATGACTACATTAAAAAGATTATTCAGAAAAAAACATAAAGCATGGATTTAGAAAGGTTAGAGTGGTGACAGAAAGTTAGGAAGCAGTTCAAGTGTGTTAAGAATAGATAAGATCCTGAGCTAGGGTTGTTGTGTGGAATTGAAAAGAAGGAGATGGGTCTAAAAATATTATGGATGTAGACTTGATAGGATTTGAAAAAAAAATTATTTGATGCATGGTGTGAGGAAGAGGGGGAAAGAGTCATTCCTGACTTTAGTCATGAGCATAAATGACTACGATGATGCTGAAATTGTCAACAGAAATCGACAAAATAGGTAAATGGAAAAGTTTTAGTTGAAAAACTGTGGAACATTTCATTTTGAACATGTTAAGATGGAAATGATGGTAGAACATCCAGGTGGAGATGTTCAGCAGGATCTTGGAAGTATGGCTTAGGGAAGGGGTTAAGGGTTGGGGTACAAATGTAGACAGGAATGTTAGGAATTGATAGTTATAGTCTGGACAATGCATGACTTCACTAAGAGGGATTATAAAGGGAGAATCTTCTTTTTTTCTGTTATTCTTAGATGTACATTTTTTTCCCCCTTACTAGAATGTATTCAACCATGGACCAGGAACTTCATCTCATTTATTGTGGTATCTACTTCCAGTGCATAGTATAACTTTCTACATTTGGTAGGATGTTAATAAGTATTTGTTGAATTTAATATCAATTTAGTGTAAAGTATTTTATAGTTCTCAAATATGTGCAACAGAGGTTTTCTTTTTTTACTTCTAAATTATAGCATCCACCCACTAAGCTTCACAATTGTACCTGTCACCCAAACTAAAGCCTGCTGTATTAGGATGAGGGAGAAAGGGAAAACAAACAAAAAATAACCCAAAATAACAAATGAAAGGGGAATAACCAATGTGGAAAATGTGAAATGCTGTAACAGCTAACCCTAAGATTAATGTGATACATAAATCTGACTTAAGATAATTTTGATTAGAGGAAGCAGTAAAATGAGATGGATTCTTTTGGAACTGAAGGAATTTTGGAACTGGAAGGAATCTTAGGTGGCATTTTATTAAAATGAGGTGGAATTAAGATTTGAACTGAGGTTTCCATGGTGTTCAATCTATTACTTTTTTTTATTTGTCTTTTTAGGAGCACTTAACTATTATTGGTGAGATGAATAGCAATACTCCCTACGTTGCTGTGAATTAACCTGTTCTAATTTTTGTCATGCACCTTACAGCTATTGAAAACCTACACTGTGCAAAAAAAGGACTATAAATTTAGTTCATTTGACTTCAAAACCAATCTACTTTAAAAATTATTTTCAATAAGAATGAGCTTCAGTTCAAAAAATCATCATGAAAATAGAACAAGACTCCTATTTTTCAGGTATCTGAATATTGTCAAGAGCTAAATAATACCATAAATATCTTTAGCTGTCAATACTATCAGCTCCCTGGACATAAAAAGAATAGATTTATGAATGCAAAGTATAATTGAATCCCTTGTAGAAGACAGGGTAGGTTGGGAATGCAAAGTATAATTGAATCCCTTGTAGAAGACAGGGTAGATTGGGAATGCAAAGTATAATTGAATCCCTTGTAGAAGACAGGGTAGGTTAGTGCTCAACACAATTTTAACAGAACAATAATAATGAAATTAACAATCTTCATGAAGTGTATGTTAATTAAATAATCATCAATAATAATTAATTAATTTAGCACTAGAATGAAAATGCTGTGTGATCTTATGACATTTAAGCTTTGGATAAAATAAGCTGAGCTTTAAAGAGAAACGTTATTCACCATCTATATGAAAATATTTGTAAATTCCATTATGGAATGTTTGGTTTTTTCCCTATGTCTTTCTTAAAAAGAAATTCTTAAGTTACTGATTTCATACAAATAAAGGTTATAAGATAAATCTTAAATTTTGAAGAACTTTAAATGCTTTAATATCATGCTATCCATACGTCAATAAAAGACTTCTTTTTTTCTGTGTTTCAGATATGTTATTTTTGTCTTCCTATCAAATATACCAATTCTTTTTTTCTACTTTAAAAAAATTTTTATTTAGTATTTTATTTTTCCCAATTACATATAAAAACAATTTTTAACATTTAAAAAAATTTGAGTTCCAAATTCTCTTTTTCCCTCCGTTCACCCCTTAATGAGAAGCAATTTGATATAGGCATACATATGTCGTCATATAAAACATTCCCATATTAGTTATGTTTTGAAAGAAAACATAGACAAAAACCTCAAAGAAAAATAAAGTTAAAAATGCATGCTTCGATTTGTATTCAGACTCCTTCAGTTCCTTCTCTGGTGATGGATAGCATTTTTCATGATTAGTCCTTTAAAGTTGTCTTGGATCACTGTATTGTTGAGAATAGCTAAGTCATTGTACAATATTACTGTTACTATGTAAAATGTTCTCCTGGTTCCACCCATTTCACTTTGCATCAGTTCATGGAAGTCTTTCCAGGTTTTTCTGAAACCACTCTGCCCATCATTTCTTATAGCACAATAATATTCCTCTACAGTCATATACCACAGCTTGTTCAGTCTTTCCCCAATTGATGGCCATCCCCATCATTTCCAATTCTTTGCCACCACAAAAAAAAGAATTGCTAAATATAAATAAAAAATTGCTAAATAAATATTTTTGTACATGTAGATCCTTTCCCCTTTTTTCTCTCTCTGGGATACAGACCTAGTAGTAGTGGTATTGCTGGGCCAAAAGGTATGCATATGCTTTTATAGTCCTTTAGACATAGTTCCAAATTGTTCTCTAGAATGGCCCAACTCAATATTCTCGAAAGAGAACTCATTATCTCTCCCTGCCCCCTACCACCAATCACCCATTCCCATTCCAAAGTTCCCTATTTCTGCCTCTCTGGTCATCTAGGTTTGAAACTTTCATGCCATCCTCAACTCCTCCCTCTCCCTTACCCCAAGTGTTTGACAAAAATGTGCCAAATCTTGTCATTTTCCTCACCACACTATTTCACACCCGTGCCCTTCTCTGCTCATACAGCCACCACTTTAGTTCAAGCCCAGCCCTCATCACGTATGACATGGATAAGTGCCAGGGTCCCCTAAAAAGTCTCACTGCCTCCAATGTCTCCCCTCTCCAATGCTCCCTCCACATAGCTGTCTAAGTCATTTTCCTAAAATATAGATTTGACCATGTCATTCCCTTCTACATAAATTTTTTTAAATTTTTAAAAAAATTTTAAATTTTAATTTATTTTCTTGATTACATCATTCATTTCCAGTTTTGAGTTACAAATTTTCTCCCCTTCTTTCCCCTACCCCCAAGCCCAAAACAGTGATCCCACCATAAAGCCCCTCCCACAATCTGTTCTCTTTCATGTCTTCCTCCAATGCCCCTCTAACTTTCTAGTAGGGCAGGGAGGGTCTCCCTACCACCGTCCCAGTATGTCTTATTCCCAGTTGCTTTTGATTGTATAGCTTTAAATTCTAGATTCTTGCGGTTCCTTCCTTGTCACCCACTCCCACTGGAAGGAACAGCAATTCAATACAGGCTGTACATATGTAATTATGTAGTACATCTCCATGGTGGGCATATTGTGAGAGGCTGATTGTATGTCCCTCCTTCCTATCCTGCACCCCCTCCTTATTTTGTTCTCTACCCTGTCCCTGTCCCTTTACTGAGGTGTGTGCTTCCTGCAACCCTCCCCCCAATCCTTATAGCACAATAATATTCCTCTACAGTCATATACCACAGCTTGTTCAGTTTTCCCCAAAGGTTATAAGATAAATCTTAAATTAACATACACAAAATAGAAGTAACTCTATTCCTCCCTAAACATTCCCTTCCCTCCATCACTTCCCTTCTCTTCCCCATCCCCCCTACTCTCCTGTGTGGCAAGATACTCAGTTTAGAATTTATGTCATTCCTTCCCTAAGCCAAATTTA
>JAQQSW010013412.1:0-12323 GCA_028646575.1 Pseudocheirus occidentalis
CAGTGGCTGGGATAGGGAGACCCTCCCTGCCCTACCAGAAAGTTAGAGAGCAAACCAGGAAAGGGGCTCTACAGTGGGATTGCTGTTTTGGGGTTGGGGTAGGGGAAAGATGGGGAGAAAATCTGTAATTCAAAAATCTCATGAAAATGAATGATGTAAACAAGAAACAAAATTTATTACATAAAAAAGTTATTCATCAAACTCTGTTTTAAATATTTTAGATATTTTTCTTAATTACACTACCTTATGTTTTATATATAATTACTTATTAGAGAAATTTGTTTCATCTTTTGTTTTGAAAATATCTGATATCATTTCTGCTACTAAGGTTTTCTTACTTCACAGCATCAGTTGGAATCTTAGATTTGAAGTTTTCACATATGCAGGCCTAAGCAACACTTTCCTTAACATGTCTAATCAGTTATCCAGTCTTATTGGTTCTACCTCCATATCTCTCAGTCTTGTACTTTTTCTCCCCTCTATTAACCCAGCTGTCATTTTAATATAGGCCTTTCTTATCTGTCCCTGGACTTTTGCCATAGTCTCCTAATTAGTGTTTCTGCTTCAATTCTCTCACCTCTCGAGTTTAGCTGTGTAGCTTTTTAAGACAGAAATTTAAAATTAAATTTAAAAATTTCTATTTTTATGAATAAAATTTAATTTATATAATTTTAGCACAATAGTACATATAGATAATTTAGACTGGAGCAAGTTCAAAGCTGGCTGAGGTGAATGGGTGAACGAATTTCTGAGGGAATTTGCTTTTGCTGGGAACCTACTGGATAGAGGGGCCAGGATGTATGACATATGTACAGCAGACTCAAAACTAATGTCTCTAAGTGCAGGGTTCTCAAGGTTATAGGACTTCTGATGAAAGAGTATACCAGTGGGGCAGAGAATATGATCAGTTATCACAGGACACTTGAAGGGGAGTCTCAGTAGAGGCAATATAAGAATGTTCTCAGACTCATGCTGCCCTCCCTTTTTAATAACCACACAGGGCAGCAAGGGCAGATGCACCCCAAAAGTGTCTTAGGAATGTCTTTCAGCACAATCATCTTTCGTTCTTACTTATGCATGTTTCGGTAGGTTAGTTATCTCCACACCTCTGATGGTAATGGCAGATTGGCTGGTATTAGATGACAGGAATGTTTTTACTATTGCCCATTCAACCTTAAGTAGCAGTAGATAATAGCCTGGAAATGAGGAAGAATAACTTCAAAGTCTCTGTTGCACCCCACATTCTCTCCTTCCCCCTCCCACTTGATAAGTGATCTTGGAATTTGATGTTAAGTGGGATTGATGATCAGATTAGTTGTTTCATTTTTTGGTTGTTGGTTTGGAGGAGGTTTCTGTCAGCATCCATACTTACCCTCCATTTATGCTGAGAACAGAGAACTAGTCTTTTTTTTGAGGTTTTTTTTTTGTCTTTTTGGAGGGGGGTAGGCAGGACACTTGGGGTTAAGCGACTTGCCCAAGGTCATACAACTAGTAAGTGTTAAGTGTCTGAGGCTGGATTTGAACTCAGGTCCTCCTGACTCCTGACCCTAATTGCTGCTAGAGAACCAGTCTTGGTAAATGCTGCCATAGAGAAGTTGCTTGAGAGGAAAAAATGGATCTAGGGCATTTTTGTTCCATATCTTCATAGTTTTTGGGTCCCTGCAAATAAGTTCCACCTTGTTGATGTAAAACCAAGGAGAAAAAATGAAAACCTGACAACAATGAAGGGAATCAAGATAGGAGCCAACATTAGGTAAAGAAGTACTATAACCAGACTATACATCAAGACATTAAAAAAATTGCTATCTCCCCCCTTGATCCTTATCCATTTGGCTTTTTCCTGGTCTAGGCTCTACCCTTACCTCACCACTCTTCCACTCAAAAAAGCTTTTCAGAGTCAAAGAGAATGGTGAGGGAGAATCCTGAGTTTTCAGGATTTGTTGAGTTTCTTTAGGGGTAGGTTGGGAAATTTACTTCCAGTTACCCTCTAGAAGTATAACTTATTCTTAACTTATTTGTTACCATGTTCTTTTCACAAACTAATAATTCCAGAATTTTCTTGGCATTTCTTCCCAATATATAGGTTTAGGAATCTGCCCCCTTCTTTCTTGTAAAATAGAGATAACCTTTTTCCTTGCAGTCAGTTAGCATTCCTCTTTTTTCATCTAATTTCCTAATAACTACTATCTTTGGCTTTGACAGTTTCTAAGCTTGATGATTAATCTTCTGTTTGACTGCTCCTTTTCTGTTTCCTTTGCTGTATCATTATTCTTTTCCACATTATTCTTTGTCCACTAAGTATATGCTAGTGCTCTATTCAAGACCTTTTATTTCTTTATTCTCTATAAGCTCTTATGAGTTTAATTTTTATTTATATACAGATGAATCCTTGATCTGTATAACATCATTATTTTTTTTCTTTTTGCTTTTTGGAGGGCAGTTGGGGTTAAGTGACTTGCCCAAGGTCACACGGCTAGTTTTTGTGTTAAGTGTCTGAGGCCAGATTTGAACTCAGGTCCTCCTGACTCCAAGGCCGGTGCTCTATTCACTGCGCCACCTAGCCACCCCAACATCATTATTTTTTATTGAACATTTCCAATAGTCAGATTGAACTCAGCATTTTGAAGAAAACTCATTATCATACCCTCCCAAACCTACCCCTCTTTCATGATTCTGTTTGTGTCAGACACCACTATCTATTGGGTTTTGCCATCTTTTTGGGGGGTGGGGAGTTGCCATCTTAAGCTGTCTTTGGCCCTTTACTTTGCCTCACCTCATATGTCTGATACATTGTCAAGCTTTGCTTATTCTGCTTCTACATCTCATCAATACTACTTATTTTAAGGAAAGCTCCTTTTACTGCTATGTTTTTGAACTTTTTTTAAAACAAGAATGGGTTTGTATTTTGGTAAAAGGCTTTTCTGTATCTGTTGGTATAATCATAAAAATTTTTTGTTTTTGTTAATAATGAACTCAGTTATGTAGTAATGTTTAATTTCATTCCTGATATAAATACAGCCTGGTTATAATGTATGATCTTTGTGATATGTTGCTGTCATCTTCTTGCTAATATTTTGTTTAAAAAATTTGCATCAGTATTTATTAGGGGAATTGGTCTTATTTTCTTTCTCTATTATAACTCTTGCTGGTTTTGGTATGAAGACCATATGTGTGTCATAGAAGAAATTGAGAAGGACCCTACTTTATTATTTTTTTAAAAAAACAACCTATGTAGTATTAAAATGAATTTTTCTTTAAGTATTTGTAAATCCTGTCTTGTCCTGGGATTTTTTCTTTGAGAATTCAATTATTTATAGTTCATTTCTGGTTAGTTTCTGATTTTTATTTATGGTTCAGTTTCTTTTTCTAAGATAGGGCTTATTCTGTTTCTTGTTCATTTAATCTAGGCAAGTTATATTTTTTTAAATACTTGTTCATTTAGACTAGTGATTCTCAACCTGTGGGTTATGTTCAATTTGTAACAATGAAAATACATCCTGCATATCAGATATTTACATTATAATTCATAACAGCAAAATTACAGTTATGAAGTAGCAATGAAAATAATTTTATAGTTGGGGGGGTCACCACAACACGAGGAACTTTATTAAAGGGTCACAGCATTAGGAAGGTTGAGAAGCACTCATTTTAGACATCAGTTTTATTGGCACATCATTGGGTTAAATAGCTCCTAATAATTGTTCTTATTTCATTATTGATCGTAAATTCACTTTTTTCATTTATATATATATATATATATATATTTTTTTCCTTTTAAAAATCAAATGAGCTGGAAGCTTTTCTGCCTTGTTGTTGTTGTTGTTGTTGTTTTTAAAACAGTTCAGCATTTCTGCCATGGTATGGTAGTAAATTTTTTAATTTTTTGGCATTCTAGATTTATTTTTGTGTTTGTTTTTTTTATGTAAAATGCCTTGATCTGTTCTTTCTTGCTTATTGATGTTAGTGTTCAGAGATAGAAATTTTCTCTGAAGTTCTACTTTGGCTACATCCTACACATTTTCATATGTTGTCTCATTGTTGTCATTGTCTTTAATGAAATTGATTATTTCTGTGATTTGTTCTTTGACCTACCCATCCTTTAAGATTAATTAATTTAGTTTCTAAGGAATATTTAATGTGTGCTTAAAAGACCCTTTATGAGTATAATTTTTATTGCTTTATAGTTTGTAAAATATTTAATATTTCTGCTTTTCTGAATTTGTGAGGGTTTTTATTTTTGGAGGGGGGAAGGCAGGACAACTGTGACTTGCCCAAGGTCACAGGGCTAGTAAGTGTTAAGTGTCTGAGGCTGGATTTGAACTCAGGTTCGTCTGACTCCAGGGCCAGTGCTTTATTTACTGCGCCACCTTGCTGCCCCAAATTTGTGAGTTTTTTATGAAGTTGTCTTACACAGCTAAGAACAGGTATACTCCTTTTTTGCCCCATTCAGTATTACCTAGAAGTCTGTTACATTTAATGCTTCTAAAATTTTATTTATCTCCTTATATTTTTTGTTCATTTTATGGTTAGGTTTGTGTTGGTCTGAGGGGATAAATTGAGATCCCCTCCTGTTATATTTTTCCTATCTCTGACCTCCTTCAACTCATTTAACTTTTCTTGGGAGAATGTAGATGCTATGCCATTTGATTTATGTATGTTCAGTATTGATATTCATTGTCTGTGAAACATTTTATCAAAGTATAGTTTTCCTGTTTGTCTTAATTAGGTCTATTTTTGCTTTTGGAAAACCCTATTAACATGAAATAATTTCCCCCATTTTTCCTTTCCCTTTTTCCCTCTCACAGTGCATTTTTCTTCTCCATTTTTCTTTTGAGATTATCCAAACATAATAAGATCGTACCTCACCTCTTTGTCTAATTAGATTTCTTTTAAGATACCTGGTGATAAAGTTTTGAGGTATTTTTTGTGTCATTTCTCCATATATGAATGTAAACAGCCTTAACTTTCTTCAGTCCTTTATGATTTCTTGCTGGTGTTTATCTTTTTTAATGCTTCTTTTGACACCTTTTTATGTCAGATTTTCTTCCCAGCTCTGATTTTTTAATTTTTAATGCTTGCTTGAGCATCTTTTATTTAAAAAAATCAGTTTTCCCCCCATAGGATTACACTTACTTTTGCTGGGTGCGTTGTTCTTGGTTGTAATTCTTTATCCTTTTCCTTCTGGAATGTTTTATGCTAAATTTTCTACTTGACCCCACATTTTCGACCACTCCTCTCTGCCCTAGATTTGTGATGTGAAACTGAATAATTGGCTGTAGAACCACCGGTTGGCTTCCATTCCTGTACCCATTGTTAATTCGGGGATACCCTTGGATCTCTTCCTGCTGTGGTGCCCGAGGTTAGCCGTCTTTCTGTATCTGAGCACTAGAATGCTCCCCCCATTTCCTTATGTGCTCCTGGTCAGACCTCTTCCACACTGTTTGCAAACCTCTCTTTCTTTGTCCCTACTCTTCTGTGGCCTGGAAAAATGCCTCACTGTGACTTTTTCTTGGCTTTCCAGATCAGAGTTTGGACCAGTCTGTTTTCCAGATCATCTTGGAGAAGGGATAGGGAGGCATTTGGTGTAATTGCTTCTTCTCATTCACCTATTTTATTTCTGCCTTAGCTGCCAAACTCTCATTCCTAATGTATTGATCTTCCTATGTCACTTCTCTTTTCAATAAAATTCTATCCCTTGTTGCCTCCAAGATCAAATACAGTCTCCTTTCTTGGGTAATTAAATCTTTTTACAACTTGCCTCCAACCCACTTTTCCACACTTATTGTCCATTATTCCCCTCAGTATAATATACAGTCCAGCTAAATAGATTTTTTTTCCTTTGTGTTTGGAACTTTCCATGCCTCCACTGTGGCACAGTAAGGCTATCCACTATACCTGGATTGTACTCCCGCCTTAAATCATCTGCCTCTTAGAAGCTTGAGCTTTCTTCAGGTATGACTGCTTGGTGATCCTGTTCTCTCTTCCTAAATGCCACTGCTTTCTTCTGACGTTAACTTGTACTTGCTTGGCATATGTATTATCTGTACTTATACGTTGACATCTTATGAGAGCTGTCCCAGAATATCAAGGGAATTCATGAAAAGAAATGCTAGGGAAAGTGGCCTACTCATACCAGATTTTAAATGTATTATAAAGCAGCAGTCATCAAAACTACTTGGTTCTGGCTAAGAAACATCATGTAAAAAGAGTTTGAGCAAATATATGTTTGGTTATTTAGCAAGTATGGATAATAGATGGACAGCCTGAGAGCAGTACTGGTATCCACAAAATGTAAAAAAAGGTCCAGAAGAATATTTTCAACAGGTCTTTGGAGTAGCTGCAGGAAAAGTGATAACTAGGAGCCACACAGATTAAGAAATCAAAGTTGAGAGAAAGAAAATGATAGACTAATTTCCCTTATGCGTATAGATGCAAAAATGCTAAATAAAATATTAGAAAAAAAAGTTTATAGCAATTTATCATGAGGATAAACTTCATTCCAGCAATGCAAGCCAGGTTCAATATTAGGAAAACTATCAGCATAATTGATCATATCAACAATAAAACTAGTAGAAACCACATGATTATTTCATTAGATGCAAATACAACACCCATTCCCTTTAAAAACATTAGAAAGCATATGAGTAAATGAAGTCTTCCTTAAAATGATAAGGAGTATCCACCTAAAACCATCAGCAAGTCTTATATGCAATGGGGATAAGCTAGAAGCATATCCAGTAAGATCGGGAGTGAAACAAGGAAGGCCACTATCACCCCTGTTAATCAGTTTGGCACTAGAAATGTTAGCTTTAGCAATAAGAGAAGAAAAAGAAATTGAAGGAATTAGAATAGGCAAAGAGACTTAAGTTATCACTCTTTGCAGATGATATGATGATATACTTAGAGAATCAAGTAAAAAACTACTTGAAGTAATAAATAACTTTAGCAAAGTTGCAGGATATAAAATAAGCCCACACAAATCCTCGGCATTCCTATATATTTCAAATGAAGTCCAGCAGCAAGAAATAGAGAAATTTGTAGACATTATAAAATATTTGGGAGTCTGCCTGCCAAAACAAACCCAGGAACTGTATGAACATATTTACAAAACACTTTTCACACAAATAAAGTGAGATCTAAATAACTGGGAAAATGTCAGTTGCTGAAAAACATCATGGTTAAGCCAAGCTAATATAATAAAAATGAGTTTTACCTAAATTAATTTACCTATTTAGTGCCATGCCAATCAAACTACTAAAAAGTTATTTTATAAATCTAAAAAAAAATAATAACAAAATTCATCAGGAAGAACAAAAGGTCCAGAATATCAAGGGGATTAATGAAAAGAAATGTTAGGGAAAGTGGCTTAGTCATATCAGATTTTAAACTGTATTATAAAGCAGCAGTCATCAAAACTACTTGATGCAGGCTAAAAAATAGAATGGTAGATCAGTGGAATAGATTAGGTATGCAAGATGCAGTAGTCAGTAATTATAGAAATCTAGCGTTTGATAAACCCAAAGATTTCAGATTCTGGGATAAGAATTTACTATTCAACAGAAACTGCTGGGAAAACTAGAAAATAGTATGGCAGAAACTAGGCATAGACCAATATCTTACACCATATACAAAAATAAAGTCAAAATGGATTTATGATTTAGATATAAAGACTGATATTGGGGTGGCTAGGTGGCGCAGTGAATAGAGCACCGGCCCTGGAGTCAGGAGTACCTGAGTTCAAATGTGGCCTCAGACACTTAACACAAAAAACTAGCTGTGTGACCTTGGGCAAGTCACTTACCCCCAACTGCCCTCCAAAAAGCAAAAAAAAAAAAAGACTGATATTATAAGCATTCTGGGAGAGCAAGGAATAGTTTATCTGTCAGATTTATGGAGAAAAGAAGAGTTTATGACCAAGCTAGATGGAGATCATTACAAAATGCAAAATGGGTAATTTTGATTACATTAAATTGAAAAGTTTTTTGTACCAACAAAGCCAATGCAAGGAAGATTAGAAGGGAAGCTGAAAATTGGGAAGGAATTTTTGAAACCATTGTCTCTGATAAAGGCCTCATTTCTAAAATATATAGAGAACTGAGTCAAATTTATAAGAATACAAGTCATTTCCCAATTGATAAATGGTCAAAGGATATGAACAGGCAGTTTTCAGAGGAAGAAATTAAAAATATCTATAATCATATGAAAAAATGCTTTAAATAACTTTTGATTAGAGAAATGCAAATTAAGACAATTCTTAGGTACTACATCTTACCTGTCAGGTTGTCTAACATGACAAAACAGGAAGATTATAAATGCTGGAGAAGATGTGGGAAAATTGGAACACTAATGCATTGTTTGTGGAGTTGTCATCTGATGTAACCATTCTGGAGAGTAGTTTGGAACTGTGCCCAAAGTGCTATAAAAATGTGCTTACCCTTTGACCCAGCGATATTACTTCTAAGGCTGTTTCCCAAAGAGATCATACAAGTGATAAAAGAACCCATATCTACAAACATATTGATAGCAGCTCTTTTGTGGTGGCAAAGAATTGAATATCAGAGGGATGCCTATCAATTTGAGAATGACTTAACAAGTTGTGATATATGAATATAATGGAATACTATTGTGGTATAAGAAATGAGCAGACAGACTTCATAATAACCTGGAGAGACTTATATAAACTGATGCTGAGTGAGAGGAGCAGAACCAGGAGAACATTGCACACAATTACAGACACATTGTGTCTGTGATGACTAACTTTGATAGACTTGGCTCTTTTCAGCCATGTAAGGTTATAAGACAACACCAAAAGACTCATGATGCAAAAGGCTATCCACATCCAGAGAAAGAATTATAGAATCTGAATGCAGATTGAAGCAAACCACTTGGCTCTCTCTCTTTTTTGTTTTGTTTTATCTTTCTCATTGTTCATTCCATTGGTTATAATTCTTCTTTACAACTTGACTATTGTTTAATATGAAGGTATATATAGAACCTATATTGGATTATATACCGTCTTGGGAAGGGAGTGGGGAGGAGAAGGAGGTGGACTCAGTTTGGAACTCAGAAACTTGTGGAACTGAATGTTGTAAACTAAAAGTAAATAAATTTAAAAGGAATAAAAAAAACTAAAAAAAAGAAATTGAGGTTGGTTTGTGACCTGTGTTTGTTCATATTTCTTTGTATCAGTAATATTACAGGCCCATTGAAGTGATGTCCTAAGTATTTTCTTAATAGATATGAATAGATCAAATACATGCATATGGAGGATTTGTAATGGCAGGTTTTCATATTAAGGATCTTCATATTCAAAAAGGTTCAGTGACATTTGTAGGTCTTTAAGTTCTTTTTTAAAAAATATATTCAGAAGAATTCCTTTGACATTTGACTTTGGGAATGTATTCAATTTTTCTTTCTGAATAAATGTTCATTTCCCTTCACAGTACCTGGTTATGGATTACTATGTTGGAGGGGATTTGCTTACTCTGCTCAGCAAGTTTGAAGATAGACTGCCTGAGGATATGGCTCGATTTTACTTGGCTGAGATGGTTATAGCCATTGATTCAGTACATCAACTACATTATGTGCACAGGTAAGGAAAAATAGCCCTACAGATTGGGAAATCTCTTTAAGATGATACATTATACCTATATAGTATGCATGTGTCAGGGCCAAAGCTCATTCTTCACCTTCCTTGTGGAAATAGAGATTAGTTCTCAACAAACTCCCAACTCTGTAGGCTAGGATCATATATTCTTAGCAGAAATAAGTTTTTAGATTTAGATAGCTTAGGTTTAATTTGACTACTATATGTAAATTTTAGACTCTTAAGCTTTCCTAACTTGACCTATTTCAATTGATTTTTTTTTTGCTTTTTTTTTCTTTTGAGGAGGGAAGCCAGGGCAACTGGGATTAAGTGACTTGCCCAAGGTCACACAGCTAATAAGTGTTAAGTGTCTGAGGCTAGATTTGAACTCGGCCCACCTGACTCCAGGGCCAGTACTCTATTCACTGTGCCACCTAGGTGCCCCTCAATCAATATTTTTATGGGAAAAACATTTCCAAAAAAATTGTGTTTAAGATTGGTAACAAAAGCGTTGCTAGTGTGACCAAAATAATTTCCTTAATATCTATTCCTTGTTTTTGGACATTTGCCCAAGGTTTAGGGTAATTTAATATGTTTATACACACATATACATGCACATACATGTGTATATATGTGTCTATGTATATACACATACATATATATTTTAAAAAAATTTAAAACATGCTTGCATGTTCTGTGGTACAAATATGAAAAGTTGTATAAATACTCTTAACACGTGTAATTCTGTACAATTGGCACTATCCATTTCTTGAATCCATTAAATTAACTGGTTTATGAAATTTGTACCTTAAAAATATTTCAGTCAAACAGTTAGAAATATATAACATTGAAAACGTTTTCCAAAAACAGTTGTTGATTCAGTATTGGGACAGATGCTTAAAAGTAGTCTATGGCTATGTTTATAGAACATTTTAATGTAGATTTATAGAATTTTATATAGAATTCATGAGCTTTTGATCAGATATAGAATGTTTTTGAAGTAAGACATTGGCACAATAATTGAACAGGAAGCTTTAATAGAAATGACAAAATTATTTCAAGCTTGTTTCTTGTTTCTTAAGCAAAAACATTGACTACAGTTTCCATGACACTGGTAAATGCTCAGGTTCTTGGTCATAGAGGAAGCAATTGGTACTTTCTTTATTCTTCCTGTATACATAAACAAAACTCAGAACTTGAGGTATAGTAGATAGTTGGCCTCTGAGTCAAGAAGACCTGGGTTCAAGTCTCATCCCTGTTTCTATATTCTGTTAAAAGACAACCTCTTACTGTGATAAAATGAATGCTTTCAGCATAGCCATACTAATAGAAAATGACCATACCCCAAATAAACTTCTTTGGTTACCTTATGCTGTGATTTCTGTCTAACAGCCTGTTTGACACACCACTAGAAGAATTCAGCTATATATTTTTTCTTATTATTACCAAGGCCAGAAAACAGAAGCCATACTTGTATATAATATATTTGATACCCTACCTCAGACTCCTATCCCCCCTCCAGTTAGTTATGTCAGGTTCTTATTATGTTTTGTGTTAGCATTCTCTCCAAACAATTACTTAACAAGTCCCCTACCAGTATTTTGCTTTTTACCAGTTGGACAGATAGCACTCAGTTCATAACAAAGGTATTTTAATTAAATACCAATGTGGGTGGGGGCAGAGCTAGGATGGCGGCATAGAAGCAGCGGGGCTTTGCACCTCCCACACAGCCACCCTAAACATCCATAAAATATGACCCCAGACAAGGTCTAGAACTCTCAGACTCACAAAAATACAGAACACACATCTCTCCCTGGAGGCAGCTAGGCAGCGGGGACTAATTGTGGTGGGCCGGGAGCAGGGGCCAGCCCAGCCTGAGGCCAAGACCATGGCCAGGCCAGGGAGGTGGGAAGAAGCTGAGCTGAGCTGAGCCGAGCCGAGCCATGCAGCAGCCAGTCGGCAGGAGAGAAGATCTACAGCCTCCAGCACTTCCACATCTACCAAGGCGTGAAAACCAGGGATTGGAGAGGGGCAGCGGCAGGAGGGGCTCATTCAGCGGGACGGTAGGCCAGAGATGAGACCAGCCCAGCCGCAAACTGCAGCCGTGGCCAGGCCAGGCCCCAGGGTGGCCAGGAGGAGCCGAGCCTCCCAAATCGTGAGTCCCCTTCAGAGAAGATCTAAAGCACCTGCTGGAGGGGATCTTAAAATCCAGCAAACAAGGATCAGAGATGGTTAGTGAAAGTGAAACTTTGAAACTTAATTTGGGGGAGGAAAAGCAGTACGGCCAATCTGCCCCCAGGGCAAGGAAGCAGTAAGGGAAGGGAACTGCTGGAACCAGCGGCCCACACCGGGCTGCTTCAGAGCCCCTGGCTGGCGGACTCTGCAGGAGGGCTGAATCGATTGATCAGGGCCAAGTGCTCTTGCGTTGAGAGACCTGGATCCGGATCATGGTCTTGGGTGGTAGTCCTGGGGTGTGCTTTCAGCAAGCCAAAGCTGGGGGGAATTGCAACACCCCACCAATAGCTCCGGCAGCTGGGAAAACCCAGAGATTTGGAACAGAGCTTTCCCCCATGGAAACAGAGTTTCACACAGCTAAAAAAAAAACCCAACCAATTAATTGACTGGTCAACATGAGGAAAAGGAAGCAAAATAAGAACAGCAATAAAACTCTAGAATCCTTTTTTGTGGACAAAAAGGATCAAAGCATGGAAGGAGAGGAAGACAACCCAGTCAGAAC
>JAQQSW010013413.1:0-12323 GCA_028646575.1 Pseudocheirus occidentalis
CAAAATTATTGGACTACCTGAAAGCCATGATCAAAAAAAGAACTTAGAAAGCATCCTTCTAGAAAGTCTCAAGGTAAATTGCCCTGATATTTTAGAACCAGAGGGAAAAATAGAACTTGAAAGAATTCACCAATCATCTCTCGAAAAAGATCACCAAAAAAAGCTTCTAGGAATATTATAACCAGGTATCAGAGTCCCCAGATCAAGGAGAAAATATTACAGACTGCTAAGAGGAAGCAATTTGAATACTGTGGAAACACAATTAGGATAACCCAGGATCTGGCAGCTTCTACACTGAGGGATCAAAGAGCCTGGAATATGATATTCCAGAGATCAAGGGAGCTAGTATTAAAGCCAAGAATCACCTACCCAGCAAAATTAAGTATAATGTTCCAGGGGAAAATATGGTCATTCAGTGAGGTAGAGAATTTTCAAACATTCTTGCTGAAAAGACCAGAACTGAAAAGAAAATTTGACACTCAAATACAAGAAGCATTAGAATGTAAACATGTGAAAGAAATCATAAGGAACTTATCAAAGTTGAACTATTTACATGGAAAAACTATAATTGTAACTTATGAAACGTTTCTCAGTGTGAGGATAGATGAAGGGAATACAAATGTATATAGACATATATACATATATATACATAAGTCTATATAGGAGGGTGTGTATATATATGCATATGAATACATATCTGAGTATGTGTATATATGTGTACATAGATGGCACAGGATCAACTAAATAGGAAGGGGGTTCTTTAAAAGGTGAAATTTTGAGGTGGGAGAGAATTAGAATGAGAGGAGGCACAGAGAGAAAGACTCGGGTTAATTATCTCATATAGAAGAGGCAAGGAATAATTGTTATAATGGAGGGGAAGAACAGGAAGGCAAAAGGAAAAGGGTCAACCTTACTCTCATTGAATTTGGCTGAGGGAAGGAATGACATAAACTCTAAACTGGGTATCTTGCCACACAGGAGAGTAGGGGGGATTGGCATGAGAGGTGGGATGATGGAGGAGAAGGAAGCAGGGGAGGGTTTCTGGAAGTACACACTTCTGTAAAGGGACAGGGACAGGGTAAATAATAGAACAAGGGTGGGGGTGGGATAGGAAGGAGGGACATATAATCAATCTCTCACAATATTTCCACTGTGGAGATGTTCTGTGTAATTACATATGTATAGCCTGTATTGAATTGCTTGTCCTTGCAGTGGGGGTGGGTGACAAGGGAGGAAGGAAAAGAATCTAGAATTTAAAGTTGTATAATCAAATATTAAAAGAATATATGTATAAAGATTATTATTAGTATTAACTACATGCAACTGTGAATTAAGATATATAGGCACTGGGGTAGGAAAACCCATCCTGCCCTACTGGAAAGTTAGAGGGGCTTTGGGGGAAGACATAGGAGGGAGCAGATTAGGGGAGGGGCTTTACAATGGGTTAGCTGTTTTGGGGTGGTGGTAGGAGAAAGATGGGGAGAAAAATTGTAACTTAAAATCTCATGGAAATGAGTGATGTAAAGAAGAAAATAAATAAATAAATTCAGAGTGGAATAAAAAAGAAAAAAGAAAAAAGAAAAAGAGAAGACATTGGTGGGTCATGATATCAAAAAGGCTACCATGTTGACAAGGAATTGTTTGTGCTTTGCCTGAATCTAAGTAATCAGTCAGTAAGTCAACAAACATTAATTAATTGCTTGCTATGTGTCAATCACTGTGCTAAGATCTAAAGGTCTGAAGTAGGAGAAATCAGTATAGACTGTAGACCTAGATTTTAGATTGGTATTCAAAACAATCCCAAACTATTAGAGTTATTAAAAAGAAATTGGAATGCCTTAGGCAGTATTGAGCTCCACAGAAAGGGAAGGCTTTAAGTAGAAGGTGGAGGACCACATGAATGTTGAACTAAGGATTAGCATGTGTTAAACAAGAGGATTTCTGAGATCTCATATAGTTCTGGGAACCTATGACACTGTTTGGAAAACCTAGATCAAAATTTTATGTCAATTTTTAAAATTTCCCTTAAATGTCATTGTACAGGTCGTAGGCCCAAAGAAACTTATTCTAAAGAATAAATGATGAGAAAACATTTGACAGCTAAATTTTCCCAAATTCTAAAAATAAGGTGCTATGTTTAAGGAAGGCTCCAGTAATCTCTAATCCCTGTGAAAGCAAACATATGTTACATAATTCATTAAACCCCACAGGCTTTTACATACATTACCATTCAAAAACGTGTTAACATGCAGAGAAAATGATTTTCAGTGTAATTAAGGAAATGAATTGTGGCTTATAACTGTAGGGCTCTGATCACCAAACTGCTTCCCAACTACTGCTTATCTCATTATTATTCTTTATCCTCAAATGTAACACAGAGGGTGGGCAAGAAATAGGAAGCAGAATGAAGGATAGGAGGACACTAAATTTTCCCAACATTCTGACTTTCTATGGAAAGCTTTACCTGTGTCCCTTAAGGCTCCCTGAGAGGGTGTGTAGTCTATTGGTTTTGATGAAGTTTTTTACTGGTCAATTAAAACAGTGGTGTCTTACATCAGAGTCATGTTCTGAGCCTTTTAGTGAGCCATTTTGTTAATTTTTTTTTCTTTTATAAGGCGAAGCTTTGGAAGGGTAAAACAGTCTAAGCCTTTGTAAATGTCTATATGAAAGAAAACAGGTTTTAGTAGGTCTACAAATGCAAAAGGAAATTCAAACAAGCAGGGAAAATAAGAAGGAAAGAAGAGACTACAGAGAGAGACAGAGGGAGGGAGGATGGCATGCAAAGAGGGAGGGAGAGAGAGAGAGAGAGAGAGACACAGTCAGAGACAAAGACAGACAGGGGTGGGTGGGATAGAGACAGACAAACCAACAGACAGAAAAAGTGACAAAAGTCAAACAAGACAAAAGTCAAGAAATAGAGAGACTGAGAGATAGAAACCAAGAGGCCCAAAGAAACACAGAAACAAAGGCAGAGTCAGAGAGATAGGAAATAGAGAAATAGGAGCAAAGAGATAGTCAGAGGGACACAGAGAGATAGTTGCTTAATAAATATTTGTTGATTGATTAATATACGCAACCCTTCCTAAAATTTTGGACCTGAGGTTATAAATTGTTCTGTACCTCTTTTCTGAACAGCGTGGACTCAGAGTCTCTGTGAATTTATTGTTTTTGGCTTCTCCTAGTCCTGTTTACTCTTTTAGATTAGAGACTGAACCATATCCTTTTCTCCTTCATCCTTTTCCTTTCCTCAGTGCTTTCTAATTGCCCCTAATAATCAGCACAAGGCTTCTCACCCTCACCCTATTTATAAAGCAATTAACACAGTATCTGGCACATGCTAGACTCTTAATAAATGCTCATTCCCTTTCCTTACCCTTTTAGCTAACAGAAACAAGAAGTACAGAATTCTCATTTTGTTGTATCTTCATCTATGTATTTATCTCTATCTTTCTATCATTGTATCTGTCTCTCTCTATTTTTTCTCTTGCCTTTCTCTTATCCCATCCAACCTTCCCTCCATTATTTCTTCCTCAATTTTCTTTTTTTGGTTCTACCTGAATCCCATAATAATTTCATAGAATGCTACAGGGTAGACCAGTTAGCTCTTTATTTTACAGAGAAGAAAAAAAGAGGAATAGAGAGTCACATAATCAGCTAGTTGGGAGTGTTGCAACCTAGCCCTGTCCCTCCTCCTGTTGTCTCCTGAAAGACTAAGCAGAAAATAGAATTTTGTAGTCAATTTGACTAAGTGGTCCAAATAAAGAAAGGAACAGAGTAAGCATGTTTACCAATCCAAGGTGTGTCTTTTTCATTTAAAAATTTTAAAAATACATTCTTTTCTTTTGAAATTATATTATTTATTTAATTTTTAACATTTAAAAAAATATTTTGAGTTCTATATTTACTTTCTTTTTCCAGCCCTCCCTCAACAACTGAGAAGGCAAGTAATATGATACCCATTGTACATGTGAAATCATACAAAATATATTTACATATATATATTGTCACCAAAAAAGCAAGACAAATTATGAAAATTATTCTTCAATTTGCACTCAAGAGTTCTGTACTGTCTCTCAAGAGGAGTAGCAATTCTCATCATAAGTCCTTCTAAATTTTCTTGATCACAGTGTTGATCAGAGTAGCTAAGTCTTTCACAGTAGATCACTATTACAATATTGCTATTACTCTGTACAATGATTTTCTGGTTCTACTCATTTCACTTTGCATTAGTTCATATGGGTCTTTCCAGGCTTTTCTGAAACTATGCTGCTCATCATTTCTCATAGCAGGATAGTAGTCCATCACAATCATATACAGCAACTTGTTCAGCCACTCCCCAGTTAATGGACATCTCCTCAACTTCCAATTCTTTATCAACACAAAAAGGTATATTTTAAATATTTTTGAATACACACACATATACATTATATATATGTGTATATACATATGTATGTATCCCTTTCCTTTTTCCTTGATCTGTTTGGGATACAGATCTAGTACTGGTATTGCTGGGTCAAAAGATATGAATGATTTTATAGCTTTTTGGACATCATTCCAAATTCTTCTTCAGAATGGGTATAGTAGTTCACAACTCCACCATCAGTTCATTAGTGTACCTATTTCCCCACATTGCCTCCAGCACTTGTCATTTCTGATAGGTGTGAGAGAGTACCTCAGAGTTGTTTTATTTTGCAGTTCTCTAATTAATAGTGATTTAGAGCATTTAAAATATACTTTCTTAATATCTTTTGTTTTTATGTCATATTCATTTCTGAATACTCCTCCATTCCACAAAGAACCTTCCATTATAACACAGATTAAAAGAGAGAAAAAACATAATCAAAACCAGCACATCAAACATGTCTGACAAAATATGTGACATTCCATACCAACAGGGCACCACCTCTACAGTAAAAGAAAACGTATGTTCTCATATCTCCTTCAAAGCAAAATTCGATTATTATAGATACACAGCGTTGAATTTCCTGTTATTATTTATATTCTTATTACTTCATTGCATCATTTTGTGTCTTCTATGTTTCTCAGAATTATTCATGTTTATTTCCTGTAGTACAATAATATCCTATTATATTAATTATTTTCTTTGGAAGTTACCCAGGCAGAGAACATCTATTTTGCTACCCCCCCCCAAAATCTTATATGAGTATTTTGGTATGCATAAGGAATTTTCTTTATGTTTTTGTCCTCCTTGGAGAAGAAGCTTAGTGTTGGTCAAAGGCTGTGAACATTTTTGTCACTTTTTAAAGCATAATTCCAAATTGCTTTACAGAATGGTTGGACCAATTCACAGTTCCACAAACAGTGTATTTGTGTTACAGTCAGATATAAGGAGTCTGTTGGAAGTCTGTGGGTGAGTGGAAGATAGGTGCAAAGTACTATGAAAAAATCAAACTTGAAGCAACAAGCCATTAGCCAATCTTGGTACTATTGTAAAAAAATTCAACATGGACAGCATTGATTCCAAGGAAGCATGAAAGAATCATAGCAATGATTTTATTTGCTTGATGACTATAGGGAGATATATGTTTTTAAGTTCATCTTAAAGAATCAGGAATTATGAATGTCATCTTGCAGTTACAAACAGAACCAGGAAACCAGGATTATGACTATAATTCACATTTCTCAACCCCTTTCAAACCTTCTCATTGTCTAATAATAAATTTAAAGATTTATAGGATCAAAATATGTAAGTTCTATCCAGTCATTTTTAACTAAGGGTAAATTATTAATGACAGAATACATGAACTGTATTGTCTGCTTAGGTAAGAATTGTTTGCTATATAAAACCTTGGGTATTCCTATGACTGTTTTCTCTCCTTCATCCTTCACAATCAATCAAAGGTTCACAGAATTTCAGAGATGGATGATACCTTAAGGGTCATCTAGTCCTACTCATACGTGAGAATGAATCCCCACTACAATACACCTGATAATTATTTATTCAGTCATTGTTTGAAGACCTTCAGTAAAGGCAAATCTACTCACCTCCCCCCTACCTCCCAGTACATACCATTCTACTCTACTTTATCTTTTGCATTTTTTTCTTTGTAGCTATTACCCACTGCTTTTATTTCTACCCTCTGGGGCCAAAGAAATCAAGTCTAATACTTTTTCCAAATGACAACATTTCAAAAACTTAAAGACCACTTTAATGCCCCTCCCCCCAGAACTTCCAGATTTCTCATCTCCAGGCTAAACATCCATAGTTTCTTCCAATAAATTCCTGAGTCTTGTTTAATTCGACCTCCACAACATTTCTGGCACCCACCCTGTTAACTGCATTCACACTCCCATTGCATGAATTTATGCCCTCATTGCCTCTCACCTGGATTATTGCAATAGCCTCCGAATTGGTCTCTCTGCTCTAGTTTTCTCCTTCCCCAATTCTATTCTTCAAATGCTTTCCAAAATTACATTCCTAAGGCATATTTCTCACCATATCACTGCTCTTTTCCCAAATTGTCAGTTGCATCTAAACCATAAGCTCTTTGACAATCTGTTTGCCACTAGCCATTCTGCTCTTATTTCACATTACTTCACCCCATGAACTCTTTGTTCCAGAAAAAGTGGACTGCCACCTGTTCCAAGGATTCAACATTTTATCTTTTGCATTTTCAGGATTTCTCACCCATGTCTGGGATGCTTTCTTGCCATATTTGTGCCTCTAGAAATTCTTTCCTTCCTTCTAAGCTCAGCTCAGTTTCCACCTGCTCCATGAAGTCCTCGCTATTTCTTCCAAGTGATAGTAATTCTCTTTTTCTTCAAATTTTCTTGGAGCATTTTGTTTGATCTTTGAACCCACCACACCCTACATTGGTATATTTAACTGGGTATAGACAATCTCTCTTCTCCTCCACCCCCCCATCATTGGTTGAATAAAATAAAATGAAATTTAAAAATTTCGTTGAGGGTTACTTTTAATTTTATTCATCCAGTGCCTCTCAAAATGGCTTACCTGTTTTTATTACTAAATGTGCACTGAACTGAAAAAAGTAACTGCTTTGAATTTATAATAGCAAAGTCACATTGTCCTATTTTTGTAGACAGTAGGGCCCAATTTGCTTGGCCTGGGTAAGCCCATTACTAAACAAGGCTCCCAGAGGCACTTCCTAACAAGTGAAAGTATAATATTGGTAGATTTTATTTAGCAAAGGTACTTTCACGGGATTCATTGCCAAGCAAACCAAAGGCATATCTGTATGACTGACAATGTCAGAAACAGTATTTTTATACAAGTGTAATGAAATGAATACTTTGCTCTACTGATTTGGTGCCAGATGGTAATCTTGGAATTTAACTGAACTAAAATGAATGCTGGCTTTTTCTTTCCTTTTTTTTTTAAGCACCTGAGGATTGCTATGGAGAGTTCATTGTATCTTTGGAGAAATCAAACATTAGAATAAATTTTTGAGCTAAAGAGGCAGAGTTATGCTGACTTTTATCTGTCTCCTGTATCTCAAATGTGCAATTCTTCTGAATAAAAATGTAATATGCAGCTTGGCTAGATGGAAGAAATTCAATCGTATCCATGGGAGTCCCTAGTTTTCTTTACTAAAGGAACTTGAGCTCTATAGGAAATAGAGGTAGAAGGCTTAATTTGGTATATTCCATGCATTTACAGGTCTGACTTTTTCTTTAATATTATTAAAATTAGAAACATAAATAAAACCTTTATAGTTGCCTTTATGCAATTATTCATCCAACAAACATACATTGTGCTGTGTTCAGTATATCATGTTGGGACTCTTGGGTATTATAAAGATGAATATGAGATGCTTCTTGTCCTCAAGGAACTTACAGTCTAGCAGAGGATAAAGAGTTATAATTATACAGATAAATAGATAAAGAATTTATTAAATGTTTACTATGTGTCAGGCCTTATGATAAGCTCTGGGACAAAAAAATACAAAGAAGCAAGAGAATTTCTCTTAAGGAGTTAATATTCTGATGGGAGAAAAAGACACATAAAGAGAAGTTTGAAAGACAGAGACAGAGGTGTGATATGCCTACTTAGTACACAGCATACATAGTTTGAAACCAGTTTCCAGAAAGTGAAGTGAAAACCTGGTTTGGAGCAATATAAAGATTAAAGTTCATCTGTTAGTGTCCTGGAGTGATGTATGGGGTTCTTGTGGGGATGAAATAATCATACCCCAGATGTCTATAGAAGAATTTGAAGCTGTGGACCAGGAAGTATTAACATTAAACTCCTAATAATCAATGTCTGGGTCACGCCTCTCTTCCTTCAAGACAATCAGTCAGCAAGCATTTATTAAGTGCTTGTTGCATGCAAGATAATATGCTAAGTCCTAGAAGCTTAATAATAAAGCCATGGCTTAATCACCATCCTATGGGAAGCCTTTACTGATGCCCAAAGGCTAGTGCCCTCACTCTCTAACTGCTTTCTATTCAATTACATTTCATTTTTTTGGCATTAACTTTCTTTCTATTTATTCTCTATATACTTAGTTGTCTCCCTTGTTAGAATATAAGCTTCCTGAGAGAAGAGGTTGTTTTATTCTTTGAATCTCTGACTGCAGCACCTAATACAGACAGGCATATAGTGGACTCTGACAAAATATTTGTTACTTGACTGATTGATCTGGTTGAGGATCTAAGGATGTGAAAAAGTAAAGTCTGGGGGATGGGAGAAGGTAAGAGAGCTGCCTTTAAGCATTTGAAGAGCCATATAGAAGAGGAATTATAACAGATTTGATAAAATATTTATTAAAGATGACTGTGCCAGGCACTGTGTTAAGTAAGTACTGAGAAAACAAATACAAGCAGAAACAAAGATAAGTCCTTGTCCTCAAGGAGCTTACATTCTAATGGAAGAAGACAAGAGTAAAAGGGTGCTTTGATTTGACTTATGTTTGGCCCAAGATGGCTGAAATAGGAACAAGAGGTAAAAGTTGTAGAGGCAAATTTAAGCTTGTCTTCATGTCAAGAAATATTCAAATGTGTAACTGGTTGTTTCAGAAAGTGATGACTATCTCAGCATTGAAAGTCTTTGAATAGAGACTGAGTGACCACTTGACAGGTAGATTTTTATCAGATTCCTTTGGGGGTGAGGGGAAGTAGATGGCAGCTGAGTTCACTTTCAGTTATGAAATTCTGTTATTTTGTGAGTGGTAGATTTTTCAGTAAATCAATGGTAACCTTTATTTCATACCTTTAAAGTTTTTTTTTGTTACTTAAAATCATTATATCACATTAATTTCCAAGCAAATACTTCATGCCTCTTAACCCAGTGAGTCACCTTTAATAACACACATTTTAAAAGAAAAAGAAAGAAAAACAATTCAGCAAAACCAACCAAAATATTAACTGCTTTTCACAAAAAATGTACTATTTTGTATCCATTGGCTCCTTCTTCCTGCTTTGAGGGGAAGGCGGTGCATTTTTTCAACTCTTCTCTCTCTAGTCTGGTCACTAAAGTTACATACTGTTTAGAAGTTATACATAATGTTGTTGTAATTGTAGAGATATAGGATTTTATGGTTCTGCTTACTTTACCCTGCATTGACCTTTATAGGGCTCTGTAGGCCTTTCTGAAAGTTTAATATCAAGATTTTTTACTCCATCTCTACAAATCATTGCGTTCAAGTATCACAGTTTGTTTACTCATTTCCCTATTTTGTTCCCAACTCTTTGTTACAACCTAAAGGGCAAAAATTTATATACCTAGGACTGTTTTTACATCGTTTACTTCATTGCTGTATTATGCTTAGCTATAGAATTTATAGACCAAGGAGCATAAACATCTTTTTCTATACCCTTAGATAAGTTTCCTAATAGCATGAATCCAAAATTCAAAAGTACAATAGGCTGTGTTTTTACACCCACCATGCACCCTGTTATCACTCACTGTGTGATGTTCAGTCTGTTCTGTGTTCTATACTCTGTAGCTGGAAGAGGAGGGAGAAAGGGAAAGGGAAAGGGAAAGGGAAAGGGAAAGGGGAAACGGAGGCAGGGAGAGAGAGAGAGAGAGAGAGAGAGAGAGAGAGAGTGAGAGAGAGAGAGAGAGAGAGAGAATTTGGGTATTAAAAGATTAAAATGATGGTCTTTTTTTTCCTGTGGGAATTTTAAGATCATTCAAGGAGCCTGACATTTTCCTGAAGCTAATCTGACCTACTCTTCTCCTCCTGTATATCTTTGGGTCCAACTGTTGAGGTTCAGGGAACCATGAAATGTTGAGGTTTAGCTGTGCTTGAGACCCCAAAATACCAACACACTGGATCCTGCTGAATGAATTGGCCTCAAGTCTTCTCTCAGCCAAAGAAAAGCAAAGTTTATTAAAGATTCACCATAAGGGGTAGGCTCTTAAGGAGCTTAAGTTTTTTTAGGCTTGTCAACACAAACAGGCCAGAATATTCAGACACAGAATGAGTCTGTGCTAGATTGAATTTTCAGCACCTTCATGGAGGCAAGATGCCGATCTAGGGGTGGTCTAGAGAAGGAGTTTGGGGAGGGTCTTGAGGAGGAGTCTAAGAAAGATCTTTGATGGAACTGAGGTCAGACTCCAATAATGAGATTAAGGGTGGGAAATATCTGAAGGAAATATCTCTCCAGAATGGGTGGATCAGTTCACAACTCCACCAACAATGTAGTAGTGTTTAAATTTTTCCACATCCTTTCCAGCGATTGTCATTTTCCTGTTTTGTCATCTTAGCCAATTTGACAGGTGAGATATGGTACCTCAGAGTTGTTTTAATTTGGTTTTCTCTAATGAACAGTGATTTAGAGCATTTTCATATGTTCATAAATATCTTTAATTTCTGCCTCTGAAAATAACCTGTCCATATCCTTTTTCCATTTATCATTTGGGGAATGACTTGTATTCTTATATATTTGACCCAGTTCTCTGTATGTTTTAGAAATGAGGCTTTTATCAAAGACACTGGTTATAAAAATTATTTCACAATTTCCCACTTTCTTCCTAATATTGATTACCTCGACTTTTTTGTACAAAAACATACCAATTTAATATAATCAAAAATATTTATTTTGCATTTCATAATGATCTCTAACTCTTATTTGGTCATAAAATCTTCCCTTCTCCATAAATCTGACAGGTAAACTATTTTTTTGCTCTCCCAGACTGCTTAGAGTATCAGCCTTTATACCAGAGTTGATTTTGCATACAGTGTAAGATACCAGTCCACATAGTTCCTTCCATACTATGTTCCAATTTTACCAGTTGTTTTTGTTTAAATAGTGAGTTCTTATTCCAGAAGCTGGGTTCTTTGGGTTTATCAAATAGTAGATTACAATAGTCATTGACTTCCATGTGTCATATACTTAATCTATTCCACTGATTCACTACTTTACTCCTCAGCCAGCAGCAAGTAGTTTTGATGACTGCTACTTTATAATACAGATTGAAATCTGGTATTGCTAGGCCTCCTTACCTAGCATTTCTTTTCATTAATTCCCTTGATATTCTGGACCTTTTGTTCTTCCAGATGAATTCTGTTACTATTTTTTTCTAGCTCTATAAAATATTTTTTGGGGAGACTGATTGGTATGGCACTATATATGTAAATTAATTTAGGTAAAATTGTCATTTTTATTATATTAGTTTGTGAAGCTCTTTCACCTTGTATCTCTTTAATAATGACAATACATAGCAGTGTAAGTTTGGCTAAGTAATTTCCATAAGTTTTCTCATTTGATCCTCTGTGAAAACCTTTCTAAGTGTGTGTTATTATTATTTCTTTTTTAATTTTTTTATTTGTTTTCTTGTTTACATCACTCATTTTCATGAGACTTTTTATTACAAATTTTCTCCCCATCTTTCCCCTACCCCAACCCTAAAACCGCAATCCCATTGTAAAGCCTCTCCCCTGTTCTGCTCTCTTACTTTCTGGTAGGGCAGGGAGGGTCTCCTTGCCTCAGTCCCGGTACATCTTAATTCCTAGTTTCAGGTATTGCAGAGCTTTAAACTCTAGATTCTTTTGATTCCTCCCTTGTCACCCACCCCCACTGGAAAGACAAGCAATTCAATACAGGCTGTGGATGTGTGACTATACAGGACATCTTCACAGTGGACATATTGTGACAGTGATCATATGTCCCTTCTTCCTCTCCCTCCCCCCCCTTGTTCTGTTCTCTATCCTGTCCATGTCCTTTTCTTGAAGTGTGTGCTTCCAGCATCCCTCCCCCAGACCCTGCCCTCCCCTCCATCATCCCCCCTCTCATCTCCATGACCCCTACTCTTTTGTGTGGCATGATGCCCAGTTTAGAGTTTATGCCCTTTCTTCCCTAAGCCAAATTCAATGAGAGTAATTGAAAGTAAAGTT
>JAQQSW010013414.1:0-12323 GCA_028646575.1 Pseudocheirus occidentalis
CTAGAGCAGCGGTTCTCAACCTGTGGATTATGTTCAGTTTGTAACAATGAAAATCCATCCTGCATATCAGATGTTTACATTATGATTCATAACAGTAGCAAAATTACAGTTATGAAGTAGCAACAAAAATAGTTTTATGGTTGGGGGGGTCATCACAACATGAGGAACTGTATTAAAGGGTCGCAGCATTAGGAAGGTTGAGAACCCCTGTTCTAGAGGAAGAGATGCTGGGTATCAAAACAACAACAACAACAACAACAACAACAAAACAGCTTTCGGAGCACAAAAATAAGAAAGCAAATTCTCGTTTTTCTTAAAATTTCTTCTCAATGATGACAGGACCATAGAAAAATAGATTGAAAGCTGGAAGGCACCTCAAGGGTCATTGAGTCCAACACCTTAATTTCATAGATGAGATAACAGAGACCCAGAAGGATTATGATTTACGCAAGATCACACAGTTAGTAAGTGGCAGAGCTGAGATCATCACTGTTCTTTAGGGGACAATTGGGGAACAAGGAATTGACATCCTGAGAGTATCGTTACCTTAAGGCACCGCCCCACCCCCCAACTTCAGTTTATTTTGAAATAAGTGCATTTGTAAGTTTTGTACTGTAAGTTTCTTTTCAAAATAGAGCTTAGTAGGCCTGCCTCTATACACATTCATAGTATTAAGTAACTCTCCGGTGGTATTTTCTTCTTCCTACTATGGTATATTCTCTCATTTTTCCCTTAATTTGAAAAGGAAATATGCTATTTCTCGTCCTTTTATTAAGTTCCCCCAGGTAAACTCTTTTAATTTGCCAGCAGGAATCTCTCTGAAGCCTTGGATAGGATGGGGAAGAAAGAATGTCTTTACCTATTATCTCTTGAAAGTAAAAAAGATGAGCATATAAAGAGGTTTAACACTTTTTTAAGTGCACCCTTGAAGAAGCTGGGTAATTATAACTGGGAAAGGCTGTTCCTAGGAGCGTTTACCTGTATCATCACAACCACCTGGGGACATTTGCTAACGTGATTGCCCGCTTCTTTGCTTTATTTCAGCTGTAAAGCATCTTTTAAGGGTCAAGGAATGTGTGAGTAAATAGGATATTTCAGTTTCTTAATAGTTTGTGCATGTTTGTGGTACTTTTTCTATAATGATTACCACTGGATGAATAATCTGGAGAATTTACAACAGTAGGAGGTTCAGTTGAGTATAACTCTCCTTTGCACAAACCAATTTGGTGTTTTTATTGTTTATTATTATTTTTTCTGCTCTATCATTGTTGCCAATAAAAGCCTTCTTCTAGTTTGATATTTAAACTTCTCATTTTCAAGTACTTACCTGACTAGTGGTTATCCTTACACTTAGAATCATCATGGATAACAGTTCTTGGGATTTTAGTAAGTGAGGTTGATTGTGATTCCGGAATGATGTTAACTAACTTTCTCTTGATTTTTTTTTGTACTTGGTATTCTTTGTAATCAAGTTCAAAACAATTTCTTTTATACTGACTCCATCCCCTACTTCATCGCCTCAAAACCAACAAGTTTTAAACTAATAGTTTAATTTAGAGAACTTTCTCTTCTTAAGAAATGTCTTTTTATTCAAGTGAATGGCTTGAATAATAACCTCGGGGGGGAAAAGTAATTTTAAAATTTCAATTAGTGAAAAGTAGAGATCTACAACCTTAATTAAAGAAAAAAACTGTAATTGTCCAGACTGGAGTTAATATTGATTTTTGTCATTTACATGATAAAATTTTTAATTTTAGAAGTCTGGGTCTGAAGGAAATGTGGCATCTCATTTTGTACATTTGAGTTGTCGTTTGCAAAAGTTCAGATCATACAACTTAATGCACAGCTGTACTGCTAGTATATTTTTCTTTGACAGTATTGTTGTTCCAATGTATGTATGCATTTTTTATTAAATTTCATTATTTTTCAATTAACAAGTATTCATTTCCTTTCCCTCTTACTTCACCTTCTACTGGAAAAAAAGAACCCCAAATACTTATAACAAAAATTTGTAGTCAGACAAAAAAAAATTCCCACATTGGCCATTTTCAGAAATCTAATGAATCCTTTTGCATATTTGGTTCAACACTTCTTTGTCAGGAGATGAGACTCATTCTTGACCATTGTTTCCCTGGAATCAAGGTTGTTTATTGCATTGTTTAGAGTTCTTGAGTCTTTCACAGTTACTCCTTTCTACAGTGTTGTTATTATTATAGAAATGTTTTCCTGATTCTGATCTCGCTCATGGCTTCATGCAAATCTTTCCAGGTTTCTTGCAAACCATTTCTTATGCTACATATAGTACAATAGTATTCTATTACATTCATATACCGTAATTTGTCCAGCCATTCCCCAACTAATGCATACTGCCTTAGTATTCAGTTCTTTACCTCAAAATAATAATTATAGCTAACATTTATATGACATTTACTATGAACTAGGCAGTGTGGTAAGTGCTTTACAATTGTTATCTCATTGGATCCTAACAATAGCCCTTCAGAGTGGGTGTTCTTATTATGTTCATTTTACAGATGAGGAAACTGAGGCAGATAGAAGTCAAGTGACTTAACCCAGGGTTACACAGCTAGTAAGTGTCTACGGCTGGATTTGAACTTGGTTCTTTATGAATCCATGGCCAGCACTTCATCAACTGTATGACATAAATATCTCCCAAAAGAGCCGCTATACTTATTTTTGTAAATCTGGGTCTTTTTTCATCTTCCTTTGATCTCTTGAGTATAAATCCAGTAGAATTATTGGTGGATTAAAAGGTATACACAGTTTAATGACTTTTTGGGCAAAGTCCCAAATTATTTTCTGGAATGGATGGACCACAGTTCCACCATCATATATGTTAATGCATATTAACAATTAGTTTATCAATGCAGTGTGTAGTCAATGTAGGAGAAATAGCAGTAGTCTAAGATTCAAGAGTACCATGTTCAAGACCTGGTTCTGACGCTCTGTTACCCTGGGCTAGTCATTTAATTGTTCGACTCCAGTTGGGAAAAATTGCCTCTGAGGTCCCTCCCAACTCTTATTTTCTATGATCTCTGATACTAGGCTTCCTCATCTGTATGGGGGCATTGATACTTACCATATATATCTTATACAGTTGTTATGAAGATAGAATTTTGTAAACTGTGTACGTTGATGTGAACTGCTATTTGTTATTCTTCCATTTGGGGAATCCAAAAAGTTGGTATGTCATCTGTTTCTTTTGTTAGGAATTTTGTATATTCAAATACACACACAGATTATCAGCTTAGGTGGAGACTAGTTGTATGTTTTTAAAATTACTCTCTATCCCATCCCGTTATCTGATGATTACTTTCCTTCTCTGTCTAGGTTGAAGAAATCGTTGATATTGGATCATTTGCTCCAGAAGATATTCATATTCCCAAGATTTATGTTCATCGCCTTATAAAGGGAAAGACATATGAAAAAAGAATTGAGGTAATTAACCAAGTGACTATAGGGTATTGAGAGAGGGAGGTGGTCAGTATACCGTGGGGTGGGGGACTTGGGTTCCATACTCTTGTCCTATGGAGATTGTTGAGGCTGTACTCCTCGGGTCTAAGAGTTAGGCTTCACCTGTCTTAGAGCTGTCTCATTACATCAGAAACTTCAGTATATCTCAAGAATAATGATTCTCAAAAAATGTGTGTGTGTGTGCGTGTGTGTGTGTGTGTGTGTGTGTGTGTGTGTGTTGGGGAGAGGACCTTTTTGGTGAAGCCAATGGAGTATCTCTTCTCAGAATAATATTTTGAAAATAATAAAATAAAACACATAGGATTACAAAGGAAACCAATCATATTGAAATACAATTTTCATAAATATATTTTAAAACTCTGCTTTTAAAATCTATCTTAAAAATAATTTTAAGACCTCAGGTTAAGGACCCCTTCATAAGAGAGAGCAGTTTTGAAATAAGAATCCACTGATCTTGTAGCATCTTTTATGGATTTGTGAAGATAGGTACCTAAAAACAAGTTGCATTGATATGATAGTCCTGAAATATTCTCTGTACTGCCTTGTAAAGTAGGTAAGCCATTCTGAAATCCCCTGGCCTTCAGCACCTGTTTCCTAGCATCAGGGAAATTTATAAAGAATGGTACAGTGTCATTGGTTCTTAGGTAAGGGAAGATAGCTTTACCTTTGGTAGTTCTGTTCATTTATTTCCTGACTACCTACATACAGACCAGGACGTCTGTTCCCCTCTTCCTTTACTCCCCACCTTTCCACTAGAATTCAGTCACCTCATCTCTGTTAATCAGCTGCTTGGTGTATGTGTGTCCATCTGTCTGTTTCTCCAAGTCCATGATGAGTATCTCAAACCTCCTATTGTTCCACATGTTTATTGGATCATTTATATTTATGATTATTATTATTGGGCATATGTTCTTCTCTATTTGCTTCCTTGTAAAAGTAATTTCTCCAAGTCCATGATGAGCATCCTAAACTAGGAAAATCCTGTGCTCAACAAGGACTAGATGAGATGGAAGAGCATCGTGTAAAGCAAGCACAGCTATCAGGTTTCATATGAAGGCATGATTCATTACAGCAACAGAGGGTCAGGGAACCAGAGAGGCTACAGGAAAGGTGCAGGTAGAAAGGCAGTTTGAAATAGAAGAGGAAGAGAAAAAGTATAGAACAGCAGCAGTCAAAGGCACAGACAGTCTTTCCAGTCAACTATAAAAGCCTTGAGGATAGGGACCAATTTCATTTCTTTATACCTACCATAATGCCTTCTACATGATGGACACTTAATTGAGAGTTTGTGGATCTGCATTTTGTGCCACTTTCTGGATCTTTTAATGGTTCTTATGGGGCAGGAACTGATTCCCATGGAAGTGGTTTGAGCCCTGTTTATGGGGAGTACAGGAACATAGCCTCAGAATTAGCTCTTGATGAGCAGATCCTGACTGCCCTAGGGACAGGGACGACCAGAGTGACCTCATTTCTAATTATGCAATTGAATCCCCTTAGAATCTAAGGAAGAATCATGTCAGATCTGTTTAAAGAGTAGCACTAACGGCAGTCAACGTGATAAAAATCAAAGGGAAATATATTCTAAGGGGGCAGGGAAAATATCTTCCTTTTCAGTGTGCATTTATTTTCTCTGATTGGCCTCCCCCGTCCTCTCCAATGTAGCTTCTACTTTCTTTCAAAGTATATTTCCTTTCTCATTTCTGAATAAATCCTTTTGGTAACCACTCTATCCCCTTTGAAATTATGATGAATTTTATATATTCTTTGTGTATATGTTGTATGTTCCCAGCAAAACGAAAGCTCCTTGCAAGCAGGTCCTAGTTCATTTTGTCCTTTAATCTTTCCTTAGTTCACTGCCTTGTTCATGTTGCTGTTCAGTCTTTTTTCAGTCTCATCTGATTCTTTATGACCCCATTTGAGGTTTTCTTGACAGAGATATGAGATATAGGGTTAGGGTTAGGGTTATCTCTGTTTGTTGCCCGGCCCAGCCAGACTTGGGGGTCCCCCAGTTGCCTACCTTATACCACATGGTCAGTCTCAGTTGCCTCTACAACTCGGCCACCTCGAGGACCTTTCGGGATACTCCCAGATTAGACAGACTAGTCAGACACACCTTGGTGGAGTTGCATAGGTCTCTTTATTCTATCCTATTGTATGCCGTGCCCCCAGGTGTGCCGTGCCTCCTTGCGCACTGTGTCCTGTGCTCTCCCATGCTCCTCTGCCTTATATAGACTGTCCATCTTCCCCTCATCATGTGCCTCAGTAACAGTAGCCTGATAGGTGGGGAGCACTCCTCTGCTTATTAGTGCATGCTTGATGTGACCTTTAATCCCCCCAAGAAGCCCATGCCCGTGGGACACGAGGCAGCCAGTGATTGGTAAACAGGAAGTGTGGTCATGGGGACGGAGCAAACTCACAGATGCCTCTTAGACCTGCCTCAAGTCTTCCTGTTTGTGAGGACACACTTACCAAGTTCAGACCTCTAGTCATTCAAAGTTTAAAGTGGCCCTTGCACTTTGTCATTTCCTTCTCCAGCTCATTTTATAGATGAGGAACTGAGACAAACAGGCTTAAGTGCCTTGCCCAGGGTCACACAGCTAGTACGGGTCTGAGGCTAGATTTTTAGTTCAGGAAGACAGGTCTTTCTGGCTTCAGATCTGGCGCTCTATCCACTGGGGCCTTGCGCATAATGAGCATTTAATAAATTTAAATTGAACTTAAGATTATTCAGAGGTTATAGTGTCATTCTTTTTCATTCATTAAAATTTTATCTTTTAAAATCGATAAAATGCAAGACATAGTAATAATGATAGGAAGTTTAAATTTTGCTTGTTTTTAAAGCGTCTGAAAATTCGAAAGGATGATGGGAAAGCCAAGTCCAAGCCTGGTGATGAAGTAAGAGAAAGAATCATCAAACGAGCAGCCCTGGAATTTGAGGACGGCATGTATGGTATCCTTTACTTGTTGGGAATTACGTAATAACAAAATAGAGCTTCATTTGATTGCCCCGTGTGAATGGAGAAGAGCCTTTATTTTAATGTGATGGTGTAGTGTTTCACCAGTGTATGCTCCATAACTTCACCTCCTCCCTTCCAGGTATATTTATATTTTAGATACTTGTATACTTCAGTTTTTTTTTCCTTTCCAGATAGAGAAACTCTTTCTGATCACCACATCCCATCCCCTCCTCTCTATCACTTTTATTCTGTTTTTTTTACAGCCCCAACTCTCAATGTGAAAATAGAGCCTTCTCTCTTCATTCAGGTACTAGGTAGGAGGGGATCTCTAATTCTTCTCTTTCATATCCACTCCCTCCATTTATGCATTTTCCCATTGTGTTATCCATCTGACAAAAGGTATTGATACACATAGGGGATTGTGGGATCTAATCTGTGGAAAAATAATTAAACTCTTTCTTCTTTTCTTTCTCTGGAGTTTTATAATTTCCTTTAAAATCTGTAGTACCATCGGTTCTTCTCGTCCCTTGGTGATACTGTTTGTTGTTTCTTTTACTTTTCATAGTTCTCTATTTTTAGAAGCATAAGAAAATTGATTTAATTGGTTAGCTTTTTTCTTGATAATTGTACTTATTTGTATATTTGTTGTTTGAAATATTTGCAAATCTAATTTTTATTCACTTCCAGTTTACAGGGCAAAAATGCCTCAAATGCTTTTTTCCTTTTAGAAAAGACTGATACTTTTTAAATTGATGAATAGGCTGAGTTTTGTAGTATATGTAACTTTGTGTTACAGATCGAAGGAATGCCTTTGCTTTTTGAAATATATTCTCATTCTTTTGTTTGATTTTTCATGAGTGATGAAGGATACTGGGTTATTTAAATTGTCCATTCCAAATGGAAAGTCATTCTCCTGGCTGCTTGCAAATGTTTTGTTTATTGTTGGAATTGGGAATTTTAACAATAACATACCTTGTAGCTTCAATTATAAGGTTTTTTTCTTGTAGTGATTTGTGGATTCAGTCCATGCCTTTGACACATTAGCTGTTACCATAGGATAGCCATTTAACTTCTTACTGCTCAAGGCAGTTCTCTAAGACTAAACATTACAGAAGTGAGAGACCTGTATTAATCAAATCACAGTTCTCAATGAAAGAAAAACTCAAAAGGTGAATATGAAAAATCAATATCTCACATATCTGTAATTCTTTAAGATCTTCAGAACACTTTCAATTTTTTCTTTTGTATATTTTTAAAAGAGTATTTATTTATTTTTAGTTTTAAACATTCACTTCTATAAGATTTTGAGTTCTAAATTTTCTCTCCCTCCTCTTCCCTCCCCAAGATAGCAAACAATCTGGTATAGGCTATACATGTACAATCATATTAAACACATTTCCACATTAGTCATGTTGTAAAGAAAAATTAGAACCAAAGAGAAAATAATAAGGAAGAAGAAACAAAGAAAAGAGAGAAAATAGTATGCTTTGATCTGCATTCAGACTCCATATAGTTCTTTCTCTGGATGTGAATAGCATTTTCCATTATGAGTCTTTTGAAATTGTCTTAAATCCTTGCATTGCTGGGAAAAGCTAAGTTTATCAGAGTTGGTCACTGCACAGTGTTACTGTTGCTGTGTATAATGTTCTCCTGGTTCTGCTCACTTCACTCTGCATCAGAGAATACTTTCTTCATAACAATCCTGGGGAGTAGCTAGTACAAGTATTGTGTTATCTCTGTTTTATAGCTGAGAAAAGACATTATCACATAATGGGATGGAGAGTAGGATATAGAATAAAGGGGACCATGACTCAAATCTTGGCTCGGATACTTAGTAATTGTGTGATCCTAGGCAGTCACTTAAACTCTCCATACTGTGTTCAGTGGTCTCTGAGCCCCTGTCTAGTTTTGGGTTCTATCTTCCTGTGAAACTGAAGAGCTGGGAAGTGACTTGCCAATGGTCACTTGAATAGGAAGAGTCAGAGGCAGGATTTCAAATCCACATCACCCGAGTCTAACAATCTAACTATTGCTGCTATAGACTCTCTCAATTAATCAAAGAGCAGGTATTTATTAAGAACCTGCTGTATTCTGGTCACTGCATTAGACACTGGGGATATGAAGACAAAAACAAAATAGTCCCCATCCTCAGGGATCTTGCAGGCTATTGGAAGAGGTAACATGCACATAGTTAAGCATACTCAAAATTAATAGAAACTGTTTTGTTTTGTTTTGAAGGGGGAGTCAGTAGAAGGTGAGGTGATGTGGAAAGTTGTCATGCAGAAAGTGGTGTTGGTCTGAGCTTTGAAGAAAACTAGGGTTTCTAAGACACAGAGGTGAGGAAGGGATATATTGTTCCAGGTATGGTGGATAGCTAGTGCAAAAATATGGAGGTGGGGGAAGGAATGTTGCACGTGAGGAACAATGTGAAGTTCACTTTAATTGAAGTGTATAGAGTATGAATGAGAGTAATGTCTAAGAAAGGCTGAGAAATAATTTTAAAAATTATAAATAAAATAAAAAATAAAAATTAATAACTAGCATTTATATAGTTCTTTAAGGTTTGCAAAGTGCTTTACAAGTATTATTTTATTTGATGCTTACAACAATCTTGGGAGGTACATTCTATTATTATCTTCATTTTACTAATGAAGAAATGAGACAGACAGAAATTAAGTGCTTTGCCCAGGATCACATAGCTAGTGTCTGATAGGATTTAAAGTAAGGTCTTTCTGAGTCCCAGTCCATTGCTCACCCCAGTATGCCACCGAGTTGTAGGTAGTATGGGAAATGCCAAACAGAATAATTTCTTTGTTTTTTTTATTTGTTTCTTTTATTTTAAAGTATATTCTTTTGAGTTTCAAATTCTTTCCCTTCACCCACTGAGAAGACAAGCAATATGATATTCATTGTACAAGTGAAGTCATACAAAATGTATTTTATATTAGCTATGTTGCAAAAGAAAAATTTAAGAAAAATAAAGTGAAAAACAATATATTTCAATCTATGCTCAAAGTTCATCATCACAGTTTATCATTCTTACAATATTACTGTTGCTGTGTATGATGTTCTCTGGTTCTGCTCATTTCACTTTGCTTCAGTTAGTACAAATCTTCCCAGGTTTTTCTGAAATATGACAACTTCTTCAGCCACTCCCCAGTTCATGGGCATCCCCTCAATTTCTAATTCTTTGCTACCACAAAAAGAACTGATACACACATATGCATATGTCTTATAGGTTCTTTCCTCTTTTCTTTGGCATTGCTGGGTCACAGAGTATGCAGAGTTTTTATAGCCTTTTGGGCGTAATTCTGAGAAGAATTTCTAGAAGTAACAGAGAACCATTGGGCTTTATTGAGCAGGGAGGTGATGTGATATAAAATAACTGTGGTAGCTGAGTGAAAGATAGCTTGGAAAAGTGAAGTAAATGAAGGTGAAACCAAATGAGAGATAACTGTAGTAGTCCAGGGGAGAATGAGGCTTTGAACTAGGGTGCTGACAGTGCGAGTAGAGAGAAGGCCAAATACCAGAGATGTTGTGGAGGTGGAACTGACAAGTCTTAGCAGCTGATTGGTTATGTGGGGTGAGGCAAAGTGAGGATTCAGGCATGGTGGAGATTGTGAGCTAGGGTAGCTGGAAAAATTGTGGAGATCTTGACAGACAGATTCTATTTTCTTAGTAAAGTATGACACCAAAGTCCTATGATAAAGAAGTGCTAAGAAATAAGACTGTCTTTGGTATTGTCAGAATCAATAATCATTTCAACAAATAACAAAGCTTACTGAAAATGTAACTGTTAAAGTTCTTAAAACAATTTACAAGGCATAGAAATACTTTATTCTCTTACATGTAAGAATTATATGTAAATATGGGAAGAACTGAAGAAGTAACACGCAATAAATTAAAAGTTATTTAAAAACATGCACACAGATCAAAGGAACAAATGAATGAACCAAATAGAAAGGTAGTAATTTTGTTTTTAAATTTATATGTGTTTCATGAAGAGAAAAAGATTTAGAATGCAGAAAAGCAGGGCAGTCCTGACATTTTACAAGGTCTTCAATTGATGCCTGCTCTTTTTAAAAATTTTATTTATTTTATTTTTAATTTATGAAACAAAACAAGGATTTTAGTAACATAGAATTTAAAAAGATGATTGCACATGAAACTGCAAATTTATCATGTACAACTTAATATTCCTTTTAAATCATAGGGTGGGATGGGGGGGGAAGAAAAAAGAAAGTTACATGAAAACTTAACTATTAAAGTTCTGAAAATTGGCTAATTTCTCCAACCTTTCTCTTCTCTGTTAGGAGCTGGAAACATTTGGGTTGTATTCTTGTTTATGGAGGGTGCTTCTTTTCCCTTCTACATAATCTTCTTTCTTCCTAAGCCTCACCATCTTTAAAACTTCCTCTACCTCCAATCAGAGCCAACAGCAGAGGTGGGAATTTCAAGTTGGGAGCTGAAAACTGAACATCGTGCCTTTTCAGAAGCCCCAGCTGTTAAGAGTCTAAATGATTTGCCATGGATAATTGAGAACTGACTGTATAATAACCCTAATTAGCAGAGAACAGTAGCATCTGGGTACTCGGTATTCTTTGGTATCCTGCTGCCCATGGAAGAGATTCATAAGCCAGAAGATACAAAAGGTCCTCCCACAATAACTAGCTTGTTTAAATACAAAATGCACAGACTTTTTACTTCCTGGTTGTCATCTTAGTATCTGACTGAACGGAGCTCAAATACAGGACAAATAGCAGAATAGAAGGAAAGCAGAATAAGGCTCATATTTTACTAAGACATGTTCCTATTACAAGTTGCATCATACATTTTTACTGGGTTTATACCTGTTTATGATGAAGTTAATATGAATATTGGGATTTGGTGAGCCATTTGTAGTCACTGTCAAAATATTATAATTTTTGAAATGGTATAAAAATAGGATTAGACCAAGTTATGAAAGAATGAGGAGGTCATGTAGGAATGGGGGAAAGAGTATTGAATTTTGAGTCAGAAGACTTGGATTCAAATGCCAGCTCTGCTGTGTGTGACCTTGGGTAAGTCATTTAACTTAAGCTTCAAGTTTCTTTATATGTAAAATGAGGAGTTTAGATAGGTAGACTTTATTAAAGTCTAAGATTACATATTATTATTTATTAAAGATTCCTTCTAGTGCTGAATTTATGATCTTGTCATATAGCTGAACAAAGTGGACAGGCTCATCACCCTGTAGGACTCTTGAGTGTCCAGAAGACACTGGATTTGTTCTAATATCTACCTTTTCAGGCAGTTTGTAAGTAAATCTGTTGTTTGTTAAAGTAGATACGATTTTTGTCCCTGCCATGAATGCATGACTCACTTACACTATGCATTCCCATATGTGGAGTTCACAAAGTTAAGTGCTAGAGTGAAACATAGTTTAGATTAAATGCACTATTTCTCCTTAAGTCTATTGAGAGAGATATCAGTACATAAAACCATAATATATAATGTAAGTAAGATACATTTCAGGTATTTCAGTTTGATTCTCTGTGACCCCATTAGGGGTTTCCTTGGCAGAAATACTGGAGTGGTTTGCCATTTCCTTCTGCAGCTCATTTTACAGATGAGGAAACTGAGACAGTCAGGGTGAAGTGACTTGCCTAGGGTCACACAGTTAATAAGTGTCTGAGGCTCGATTTGAATTCAGCAAGATGAGTCTTCCCAACTCTAGGTCGGGCACTCTGTCTAACTTGTCACTAAGTTGCCCTAGAAGATACATTAGAGAATTTTAAAAACATTTCTTCAGTAGTCTCTCTTCTAAATAGTGCCATTCTTCCCATTGTCATGATGTTTAAATAAAATTATTGATACATTTTATTTTGTGTCATC
>JAQQSW010013415.1:0-12322 GCA_028646575.1 Pseudocheirus occidentalis
TCACAATATGTCCACTATGAAAATGTCCTGTATAATCACACATCCACAGCCTGTATTGAATTGAGTGTCCTTCCAGTTGGAGTTGGTGACAAGGGAGGAACGGAAAGAATCTAGAATTTAAAGTTCTGTAATACCTGCAACTAGGAATTAAGATATACAGGGGCTGGGATAGGGAGACCCTCCCTGCCCTACCAGAAAATAAGAGAGCAGAACAGGGGAGGGGCTTTACAGTGGCATTGCTGTTTTAGGGGTGGGGCAGGGGAAGATGGGGAGAAAATCTGTAATTCAAAAATGTAATGAAGATGAATAATGTAAACAAGAAAACAAATAAAAATAAAGTTTAAAAAAAATAAAATAAAAAAACAAAAAAACCATAAATGCTAATCACGCTAAACTAGTGATCTTGAAGTCTGGCTCTGCATATGAAAACCTAAAAATATTTTTAATACTAGTTATCATAATATTAGCTTTACACTTAAATATCAACTATACATAGTATTCTAATATGATCAAAAATATTTTCAAAATAAACTTGAAAAACTAGAAAAAGTCAAATATAGTAAACTTTGCCAAAATGTTAGTTGGATGAAGAGGAACATAAAATTCAATGTTAAGAACTATATTAAATCAGAAGAATGACTACAAGTGTTCTTGAAGACAAGAAAATCATCAAGAACCATAAGGTGTCTCTACTGGAAGGTTTCCAAGAATTGTGACAAACATTAGAAATATAAGTATTTAAAAATATAGATACAAATACTTACTGGGATACTGTACTTTTTCCTTAGATTGAAACTCCATCATCTTAATTTTCTTCTTTTTGCTTTCTTCAGCAGGTTGTGGAGGTATAAAGTAATTTACCAGTTTTCCCTGATATGAACAATATTCAGCAGTCACCCACTGGACTTTCAGGTTCATCATTATAGACTGCCTAATATTAAGCTTTAAGTTTGGATATAAACTATCAGATTTTAAGGAAATATACAATGTATAAAATATGCTATGAAACAAATTGATATGTATGTGTTTACACACAAACTAGACTTTTGAAAAATCTTCCCCAAAGTTCAGAATCTAACTACTCCCTTTCTTGATGATATGTATGTATTTTAAAGACTCAAAAATAATTAACCTCATACATTTGCAAGATGTGATGGAAAAGCATTGCTTTTAGAGTCAGAGGACGACCTGGGTTCCCTTTCTGCCTTGGCACTTACTACCTGTTGTGACCTTGGGGCAAGTTACTTCTTAACATCTCTGGTTCTCTGCAAAATGAGGAGCTGGACTAAAAACAGGTGGGGAACCTGCAGCCTCGAAGCCCTCTGACTGAATCCAAACTTCACAGAACAAATCCCTTTAATAAAAGGACTTGTTCCATAAAACTTGGATTCAATCAAAAAGCTGCACCCAACGACCCAGAAAGTCACATGTGGCCTCAAGGCCACAGGTTCCCCATTCCAGTTCTAATCCTATGATATGAATGCAAAAATTTATTTCATATAATGCAGTGTGCAATCATTGTCAACTTCACCCATTACATGTATAATGGTATTACAATAATCAATTTTAAAAAACAATAAAAATTTATCTTCCTCCACCAATAAAACGTTACTGATATATTTTGTTGAGACCTAAACAGATTCATTCACATTTTCTCATTCACTTCTACTGGTGATCAAGAACACATATTCATATGAGGTTTGGATAAAGATAGGCATTCACTGTGATCTTGAAATGGAATGCAGCTAATAAAACTACATCAAATTTGTGTTTTGTACTTTAACTATCTAATCATGGACCAATATTTTCCAATAAATTAGTTACCATCAATAATATCCACTAAATTATAAGAAATTAAAGGAAATGTCCCTTTGCATATAAAGATGGCACTACCAATATGCCTTGAATTGTTTGCTCAGTAAGAAGAGGGTAGACCAAGCCAATCACACATTCAGATCAGGGTCCCCCATCTGATCTTTGAAATACATTTATAAAATAAATGGTTGGGATAAGGCATGAGGTAGTCTGTAAAATATAGACTTTTTATCTAGACTCAATACAACAAACATTTACTAATCACTCACTACATGGTAGGCAACGTGCTAGGTATATAATGAGGAAAAAGCCAGTTCTTGCCTTCAAGGAGCTAGTAATAAAAATAATGATGATGACAGCTAACATTTACACATCTCTCTGAAGTGTTTTACATACCTTATCTCACTTGAGCCACACAACCCTGGGAGGTAGGTGCTATTATTATTCACATTTTACAGATGAGTAAAATGAGGCTGAGACTGGTTAAGTGACTTGCTCAGGGCCACACAGCTAGTAAGTATCTAAGGCAGGATTTGAACCCAAGTCTTCTTGACTCGAAGTCCAACACTCTTTCTACTACACTGGGCTGCCTTATAATCTAATGAGGGGATAAGATGCAAACAAGTAAGTATGATACAAAGTAGACGGTGAGAAAGGCAAAAGAGAAATCTAGAAGAAATGCATTAAAAAAATTTAAGGTGAAAGTAAATTACTTTCTACTTTGGGGATCAGAAAAGACTTAAGGAGAAGTTGGCACCTGGGCTGGGCCTTGAAGAAAGAAAAGGGTTTTGACAGTGGAGAAAGAGTATTACAGGTACATGGGATGGCTCTCATAAATAGCCAACAATCCTCTTCTGAGACTATATTTTATGAAATAAGTTTGGAAAAGCAAGATGGCAGATGGTAGAAGGTTCTTAAGAATTTAAATTTTAGATATAATTATATATATAAAATTATATATAGATATCATTATAAATTATATTCAGATATTACATATTTTAGATTTCATTATATTATTTAGATATATAAAATTTAGATATGAGACCATCTAATATAAATATTACATATTATATATTATATATCATGATATATCATTATATATATATGTTAGGTTTGCCAATCTCAAACTGTGTTTCTTTTGCACATAAATTCTAAATTTGAATTTTTCAGAGGTTGAGGAAAAGTTTATTTTGGTAGAGGGTAATGGTCTGAGAATATGCAATCCACTTTAAAAAATTCAACTCTTAAGCATACTCTTTACTAAAGTATTCTAGATAAATGTGAAGAGTTCAGGCATGGGTTGGATCACATGACCAAGGTCACTTTCAATTCAGATTCTCTTATTCCCATATCTCAGGTTTGTTATATGGCTTCATTAAGTTCCTTTACTAGTTCTCAAGTTATTTATGTTATAATTTGAGGAAGGCTTCTGGAAATAAGAGAAACAGTAACATTTTTGCAGGTAGCGATTACTGTCAATACTGAAGCAAAGATATTTTTATTGCTAACCTAAGGGAACATTTCAGTTGGTCGGTACTAGTGGCAAACAGCTTAAGTCACAAAAAAGTCTAACACTTCCAAGTTAACCATGTTCAATTCCTCAAAATATTAAAAGCTTTGACTTTTGTGTCAAAACAAGCATTCGGAACATATTGCTTTTCTTGAATGTAGTCCCTTGCTTCCCTAAGCATTATATGGTCATCCTACCTCAGGCAGTGTTAGAACATCCTGTTTGACATCTTGTCGAGTGTGTGAAAGAATCAGAGCCAAAACCTCCACTGTCTTCCCCAGACCCATTTCATCTGCTAAGATGCCACCAGGCCACTGTGGCCCAGCATTTGGGTATTCACGGATGATGCTAAAGGAAAGGTCAAACAAAACAAAAAATACGTCAAAATAAATTAAAATAAAAATTGCACTGGTGGCTACTCTAAAGAAAACTACAAGAATTTCACTAAAATGCAAAATTCTTGAGGCTATATTACTTTGTAAAAAGTGAAAGTACTTAGAGTTCTAGGAACCTAAAAACAGAGACTATGATATTCAATCAAAAAAGGCAACTAAGTTATAAAACCAACTAGTCTTGCAATAAGAAACAATGAATTATGCTGGTTAACTTCAATTTTTCTTCCCTATGGTTAAAATAAGAAAAATTCCCATCTCTTTACTTTGACCTTTAAGATACTCTCTGAATAGAAAAGATAAAGAACAATATTCATTCAGTTATTTAATTATTTACTATTTTCCAATGACTACCAAAAAACTTTTAGAACAGAGGTATACATGAATTCAAAAAACTAAAATAGTTGATCCACAATGAATACAATGACACTCAAGTTATGCTCGCTCTGCTTGATAGTATCTTGAATTCATTATTTGGCATTCACTAAATGAAAGCAACAAGTGCTATTTCTGTATTTGTCCTTTTTGTAAACGCCTTTAGTAAGATTTTCACTAAGTATTCTTTCATTAGGCAATGTTATAGATACAAACCACTTGTGTAGGCTTTCAGTATGGATATATACATGCAGGTATGGGTTCAGGGAGAGGAAAGAAGAGCATTTATAAATATAAAATTGCCTTACCAGCCTGTAAATGGATTATAGTAGAATTTCATTCCTTCTGTAGTAACAACCTCTCTCCATAAGAAATGTAAGGTATTTTCTAAAGAAGAAAAGAGCCATAAGAACATTCTCTCTCGTTTTCCTCCCAATTATAATGCCTTACATTTACATAGTGCTTTACAATTTCTCAAAGCCTTTTAAACGTACAGTATAATCCCTTAGAACTCCCCTGGGAGGCAGGCAGGGCAGGTACTGACTCTAACCTACCTTTCCAAGCTTATTACTCATCACTGCCCTTCACCAGCCAAACTGGCTACTTTCTGTTCCTCCCACACAATCTTTCATCCCTCAATTCTAGAAGCACTGGTCATCCTTCCTTGGAATGCACTCCTTTTTCATCTCTTAAAATCCTTAATTTCCAGCAAAGCTCATCTCAAATACCATCTCTTACAGGAGGCCTTTCTTGATTTCCCCAACTGCTACTGCTTTCCCCCAAAGCTATTTGTATTTAATGTTCAATATTTTGTATTCACTTCTATGAATCTTCCCCCCTCCAAAAAAATGAAAGACAGAGACTTTTTTTTTCCCCTTTTATCCCCATCACCTAGCACAGTGCCTGCCACAGACACTTTAAATGCTTGCTGATTGACTGATACTTTCTTTACAAATAAGTGAGACTCAGAAAGGTTAAGATGTTTGCCCTGCCCGGTGACCACAACCTGAAGTGAAAATGAAGTTCAATGAACTCATGGCTCCACCAGGATACTGACGTAGGTCCCCTAAAGCTTCATGGTAACACTGAAACATATTTTTTTTTGTTTGTTTATTTCTACCAATAATTCCCATTTAGCTTGTCTTACTACAGATTTTAGATATTTTCTAGCTAAAGAAGTTGAAAGAAAGATAATAAAAATGCTTCATAACATGATAGGAATTGATCAGGAAGAGGAAATTCATAAAATTCACATAATTTTAAAAACATTTATCCAACAAGGCGCACGGGTGTATAGTATGGACCAACTCTGGAATCAGAAAAACCCAAGTTTAAGTTCTACTTCTGAAACCTATTAACTGTGAAAATGGGCAAGCCACTTAACTTCTGAGTGTTTTAAGTAGGTATCTAAGTCTACAAATTACAAAAGAGTTATCTACACAGGTATAGAGTGTCTATCCTAAGAAGTTTCAACAAAAATGAAATCACTGATTGTAATCCCCCCCAAAATGAGGTAGATTTTCTCAAAATCCTCAAAAAAAATTGTATGATTAAACACTGAAGAGAACTATTGCCAACTCTCCTACCCTTAGGTCTCAGTGCTTCTCAGAACAAATTGTGCTTTCCCCCCAAATAAGACCATACCTTTTCCATGAACACAGGTAGAAAACGTTTGGCCTCATTTGGGAAAATTCCAACTATTAAATTAAAATATGGCATTTTCTTTTAATAAGATCTACCATTATATATCTATTCACTGACCACTACTGTCCCTAATTTAATCTAAAAGCAAAATAAGTGTATTTGAAGAAAAAACACAATAGTCACATAGAATATGACAATTTGGGGAATAGTCCCAGGTGTGATTTATTTTCTAATATATATTTAAAAGTCAATTCAACTCAATTTAGCAAACATTTGTCTACAATGTGCATGGTACTATGCTACAAGCTAGATAGTTCAAAGGTTAAACTAGCACAATTCCCTGATCTCAAGGATATTGTAATCTAGTAGAGAAACAGAATATGTATATAAATTAAGTATAACGGAAATGAGAAGGTAATATAGGAGCAAAAAGGAGATTTAAACAAAGTTCTGAAAGAAAATGTGAGCAGTCAAGAAACACTTTTACCTCAGTAAGGGGATAAAAGAATAGGCTACATGCAAGAGGTGGCATCTACACTGACCTTTAAAGAAAATGGAGGATCTCAAGGAATGGAAATAAGAAGAATGCATGTTATAGGCATTCAGGATTCAGACTACAAAGGGGCCTTTTAGGAGGGGTTAAGGGCAGGAAAAGGACAATGTCAATAGGAGAGTTTGGAGCAAGGTCTAATAGAAAATGAACAGATGGATACGCTGGCCTGTGTGTTCCTCTGACTACAAAGAAAGTAGACATACATTTAAATATAATCTTTGAATTAAATGTTTTCTGTTTAAAATAAATTACTTTATTCCAGTCTTCATTAAGATGGTCATAAAAGCAGGAGCAAGGCTTTGGAGGCATAAGAAAAAATAAGGAAGAAAAAGTAAGCAATATCTGGAAATTTCCTGCCTTTTTTGAGAATAAGTAATACATGAATAATGAATGGGAAATTGTCTAAAAGAAGAAGGCTAAAGAAGTTAGAGAATATTTACTGGGGAATATCATGCAAAACCAATCTTATCTTCCCTTTTCTCCACCTCACCAAGAAAATATTGTTGTTAGGATTTTGGTGCTAAAAAGGCCCTTCAAGATAAACAATCTAATCTAGCTCCTTCATTTTACAGGGAAGTCACACTATTCTTTACCATCTCTCATCAGGTTTTTGAAAGCCATTCCTAAAGAAGCTAACTCACTGGTGATTAGATTTCTTTCTTCTTAAACTGGATTAAGATACCTTAATTCAGTACAGGAAGAATCCAATAAAATTTACAAATAAGCCCTAATCATACACGAATGATATTGATTATATAAATTTTCAAGGAATTCCTTAAAAAACACATTTTGTGGAAAACACCTTGTGTTTTATACTTTCCTTTTTGACACCCTGCATGGTGACCAATGCTCTCGTCACCCTCCCTGCTCCCTCCATACCTTCCTAGAGTACTAAGATTATTCTTTGCCTTAACTTCAAGTATCTTATACTTGCCATTGCCAGGAGAGTTTCTGAAATTTTCTCGTATCAGCATCCAGTTCACAGCCTCGCTTTGGTATGGCCTCAGTACAGGAATCAGTGCAGGGTGCTGGACATCTTCCTGTAGGTGCTGAGCCTCTTGCTGGTGTGTGTGTCTCACAAAGTCATATAATTCCTCAATGTTCTGTCTCTCCAGCTCACTATCAGACTCTTCTTCATCCTCCTCCAAAATATCTGTGTAAATCAAAAAGCAAACATTCATTAATAATTGATTTATTTTTGAAAGACAAGAACAAGAACTTATAGTACTTTTAGTATATATGGGACTTACCTATCTTCTGATGAGATTTTTCAAGATTACATCTTCTCATTATACAACCTTAGAATTTAAATAGGATTTCTCTACTATTACTCTATATAAAGTAATTTCAATTCAACATTTTAAAGTATATATACTTAATGCGAAACATATACTAGGTGGCAAGGAGTTTCCAAATTTAGATGGAACATTATCCTGTCTTTCACAGAGCAGTCAGTCTAGTAGAAGAGAAAAAGTTCTACCATAAATGATTAGAAAACATCTTGCATTCCCAACCTTTTCCCAATATGGACAAATTTGTGTATTTTTAAAATGTTTTATGATTATGGCACAACATATTAAAACAAATGGTCAGGGGCGGCTAGGTGGCACAGTGAATAGAGCACCAGCCCTGGAGTCAGGAGTACCTGAGTTCAAATCCGGCCTCAGATACTTAAAAAAAAAAAAAAAAACTAGCTGGTATGACCTTGGGCAAGTCACTTAACCCCAACTGCCCTCCAAAAAAAGCAAAGAAAACTCAAAAGCTTGTGGAACTGAATGTTGTAAACTAAAAATAAATATTTTAAAAAAACAAAACAAAACAAAACAAAACAAAAGGTCAACTCTTAGCAATAGAGAAATAGACAGAAGAGAGCAAAACAAGCAATATAAAAGATCACAGAAGATAAAATGGACCACTTTGGTTATATAAAATTAAAAAGCTCTTGTATAAAGAAAATCAATACAGCCAAGATTAATAGGGAAAATATTAGGGGGAAAAATCTCTGCAACAAGTTTTTTTATAAAGATTTCCTAGTCAAGATTTAAAAGGAAATTATTCAAATTTAGAAGGCAAAGTAATAGTCATTCTCCAATACATAAATGGTCAAATTATATGAATAGGAAATATGCTCTCCAAGTTACTAAGCTATGTATATACCCTTTGACCTAGCAGTGTCATTGATTAGGCCCTACACTAAAGAGATCAAAGGGAAAGGACCTATCATAGACAAAAATATTTAAAGCAGTTTTTTCCATGGTAACTAAAAACTGGAAACTGAGGGGGTGACCACCTATTGGGAACATCTAATCAAATTATGATATATGAATGTAATGGATTATTACTGTACCATAAGAAATGAAGAAATGGATAGTTCCACAGTAAATGGGGAAGAATTCTATTAACTATTAAGAGTGCAGCTGGGGGTGGAGGGGGATAGAGTCAAGACGGTGGAGTAGAAGCACAAACTTGGCCTCAGCTCCCATTCCAATCATTTCCGACACATGTAAAAAAAATATGACTCTAAACAAACTTTAGACCTGTAGAACCCATAAAGTAACAGAGAAACAAATCTTCTACTGAAGGCAGCCTGGCAGGTGGACAGGAGGGGTCTATCACACTGAGCTGGGAACTTAGTGCAGTCCCACAGGAGCCACGAATTTCTGGCCCCAGGAGGCCTGCACCAGCGGCAGTCAGAGAAGACTTCAGGAGAGCGAATCACCCATAAATGCCAAAGACAAAGTAAAAGGTCAGTGAGGAACTCTGTTGGAACAGGGGTGGATGGAAGGGTATGATCCAGTCCCTACCCCCAAGGCGAGAAGTAGTGAAGGCACAGCAACTGTACAACATGGCTGTCTTAGGAGCTCCTGGCCTGCAGATCGTAGGGGGAGAAAGCAACCATTAAGAAGGTAAGTGCCCTTGTTTTAACCTGCCTGGATCTGGATTGTGGTCTTGGGTGGTGGTCCTGGGGTGTGTGGCCAGTGAGCCAGAGTTTGTGGGAGCAGTAGAGAGGGAGCCTTCATAATAGCTCTGGCAGCTGTGAAAACCCCAGTGATTTGGGACAAAGCTCTCTCCATTTTGGAAGCAGAGTTCTACTGTGGTGAAAAGCTCAAAAGTCAAGTAATTGGCTAGCAATATGAGCAAGCTGAGGAAGCACAAAGACACCACAGAATCCTTTTTTGGGACAAAAAGGATCAAAGCATGGACCAGGAGGAAGACAACAAAGTCAGAACTCCTGCATCAAAAGCTTCCAAGAAATATATGAACTGGTTACAGGCCATGGAGGAGCTCAAGAAGGATTTTGAAAATCAAGCAAGCAAGGTAGAGAAAAATTTAGGAAGAGAAATTAGAACGATGCAAGAAAATCATGAAAGGCAAGTCAAGAGCCTGCTAAAGGCAACCCAAAAATTCACTGAAGAAAATAACATCTTAAAAAATAAGACTAACCCAAAGGGCAAAAGAGGCCCAAAAAGCCAATGAGAAGGAGAATGCCTTAAAAAGTCGAATTTGCCAGATGGAATAGGAATTTCAAAACCTCACTGAAGAGAATAATTTCTTCAAAATTAGATTGGAGCAACTGGAAGCTAATAACATTATGAGAAATCAAGATACTATAAAACAGATCCAAACAAATGAAAAAATAGAAGGCAATGTGAAATCTCTCATTGGAAAAACCACTGACCTGGAAAATAGATCCAGGGGAAAAAATTTAAAAATTACTGAACTATCTGAAAGCCATCATAAAAAAAAGAGAGCCTAGAAATTATCCTTCAAGAAATCTCAAGGAAAATTCCCCTGTTATTTTAGAACAGAGGGCAAAATAGAAAGTGAAAGAATTCACTGATCGCCTCTGAAAAAGATCCCAAAAAGAAAACTCCTAGGAATATTACAGCCAAATTCCACAGTTCTCAGGTCAAGGAGAAAATACTGCAAGCAGTCAGGAAGAAGCAATTTGAGTATTGTGGAAACACAATCAGAATAACACAAAACCTAGCAGCTTCTACACTAAGGGGTCACAGGGCTTGGAATATGATATTCCCGGAAGTCAAAGAAGCTCCATTTAAAACCAAAAATCACCTACCCAGTAAAACTGAGTATAATGCTTTAGGGGAAAATATGGTCATTCAATGAAATAGAAGACTTTCAAGTATTCTTGATGAAAAACCCAGAGCTGAAAAGAAAATCTGACTTTCAAATACAAGAAGCAAGAGAAGCATGAGAAGGTAAACAGGAAAAAGAAATCATAAAGAACTTATTAAAGTTGAACTATTTACATTCCTACATGGAAAAATGATAATTGTAACTGATAAGAGTTTTCTCAGTATGAGGATAGCTGAAGGGAATATACACGTATGTATAGGACTGTGTATGTGTATATAAATATACATATGAATGTAGACATATGTATGTTCATGTATACATAGACAGAGGGCACAGGATGAGTTGAATATGAAAGGATGATAACTAAAAATAAAATTAAGAGGTGAGAGAGGAATTTATTGGGAAAAGGAGAGAGAGATAGAGCAGGGAAAATTATCTCATATAAAAGAGGCAAGAGAAAACTGTTACAATGGAGGGGAAGAGCAGGAAGGTAGAAGGGAATGGGACAAACTTATTCTTATTGAATTTGGCTTAAGGAGGGAATAACATACACTCAATTGGGCATCTTACCCTACAGGAAAACAGGGGGTAGGGCATAAGAGTGGGGATGATAGAAGGGAGGGCAGACTGGGGGAGAGGGTAGTTAGAAGAAACATTTTTGAAAAGGGATAGGGTCAAAGGAGAAAATAGAATAAGTGGGGGGTGGAATAGGATGGAGGGAAATTAGTTAATCTTTCATAATATAACTACTATGGAAATGATTTGGGTAACTACACATGTAACCTATATTTAATTTCTTCTCTTCCCAGTGGGGGAGGATGAGGAGGGAAGAAAGGAAAGAATCCAGAACTCAAAGTTTTAAAAACAAATGTTTAAAAAAATATATTTTAAAAATATATTGATTTTTACATGCAACTTGGAAATAAGATATACAGGCACTGGGGTATAGAAATCCATCTTGCCCTATTAGAAAGTTAGAGAGTATAAGAGAGAAAAGATTGGGGGAAGGGATATTCAGTAGGCTTGCTGTTTTGGGGTGGTTGGTAGGAAAAAGGGAGAAAAAATTTTAACTCAAAATCTTGTATAAATGAGGGTGGCTAGGTGGTGCAGTGAGTAGAGCACCGGCCCTGGAGTCAGGAATACCTGAGTTCAAATCCAGCCTCAGACACTTAACACAAAAGCTAGCCGTGTGACCTTGGGCAAGTCACTTAACCCCAATTGCCCTCCAAAAAAAAAAAGCAAAAAAAAAATCTTGTATAAATGAATGTTGAAAACTAAAAATAAATAAATGGATTTATTTTTTAAAAAAGAGTGCAGCAAACAATTAGGGGAGCAATTTATATGACAACATTATAAAGAAAAATAATTTTGAAAGTTTTTAGAACTCTGATCAATGCAATGATAAAGCCACAACTGCAGAGCTAAGGGTGTCTTTTCTTGAAGAGAAAAGGATACCTGCAGGCAACCTAGAAAATCAGAAGTTAACATCCTTACTGCATTGTATTTTTAATTGTTTTTTTAACATTTCCACTTTTGTTTTAGTCTAGTTCAGGCTGCATACTAGTCTAGGAGACTCAAGATGAAACATGCTATCCACCTCCTAGCAAGGAGGTGACAGATTTTTAAATGCATGAAACTTTTCTTAGCATGAGGATAGGTGAAGGGAATACAAATGTATATATATGTATACTTACACATAGGTCCATATAGGAGACTATATATGTGTATGAATACATATCTGAGCATGTGTGTATATGGATATATAGAGGGTACAGGATGAATTAAATGTGAAGGGATGATACTTTAAAAGGCGAGATTCTGAGGTGGGAGAGGACTAGAATGAGAGGAGACAGGGAGAGACAAAATGGGATTAATCATCCCATAGAGATGAGGCAAGGGATAACTACTACAATTTTACTTTCAATTACTCTCATT
>JAQQSW010013416.1:0-12322 GCA_028646575.1 Pseudocheirus occidentalis
AGTTCCTTATGATTTCTTTCCCATGTTTACCTTCGCATGCTTCTTGTGTTTGATTGTCAGATTTTCTGTTCAGCTCTGGTTTTTTCAGCAAGAATGCTTGGAAGTCCTCCACCTCATTGAATGACCATATTTTCCCCTGGAATGGGAAAATTCTTTATCCTCTGTGGTCTGTTTCCTCATCTGTAAAATGGGGATGATCATACCTTTGGTACTTGTCTCACGGGATTTTCATGAAAGTCAAATGAGATAAAGTATATAAAGTGCTGAATAAATGTTAGCTATCATCATCATTATTGTCATTATTACTGGAGGCAGCTGGTGATATGGTATATAGAACCTCGAGCCTGCAGTTAGGAAGATCTAAGTTCAAGTTCAGCTTCAGATACTACCTGTATGAACCTGGACAAATCAGTTAATCTCTGCCTCAGTTTCCCCAACTATAAAATGGAGATAATCATAATACCTACCTCACAAGATTGCTATGAGAATCCAATATTATAATATTTGTAAATAGTGCTCAGCAGAGTGCCCATAACATAATAGTTGCTATTTAAATATTTATTCCCCTTTGCTCACCCCCATTATTACTCTTCAATAATAATTTAAACACAGACTGAGGTTACCATATTAGCCTTATTAGAGGAGTATGAAAAGATTAAAAAGACTTAGAAGGGAGAGGGAAAACCATATTGGTTAGGACGGTTAAACCTATCATCGAGGGATTATTGTAAATTATGTACTGACGAGTATTTTGACTAATGTATAGATCTTTGACAGGTCTTTCTAGGGCTGAAATAAGAACATATATGGAGCATATGCATACATATAGATATGAAAAATAGAATAATTATATATTGAGGAATGGTTTTGAAGTAAGCAAATAGTTTCATAGTCATGTAATCATAGAAAACATAGACACAGGCTGTAATTAGATTTGACAGTTGCAGTTAGCTCTATTATATAATTCAATGCTGGACATGGGCATTAATAGGCATTAAGATGCAAGGTTTAAACAAATTTTCATAAGGCAGAGTCCACTTAAAAGAACTGCTATTCACAGAATGAATTCTCTTTGCAATGAACACCAAAACAAAAGTATAAAAATGAATGTGCATTCACCCCAAAGTCTAAAGAAAGATTAGATTATCCTCAAAATGGCTTTCTTTTAAACTACAGAGTAAAGAGAAGGGAAGATAAGCCAAGTTAAAGTGTATGTAGCCAGACTGAGGGGTTCTGATGAAGCATGGAACATGAGAAATTTCTCACTGATGTTTCACAATGATTGCATGCTTGGGGGCCAGGTATTCACTTCTCAGATGCTAAAGATAAAGGGTAGATGATCATTTGACTACTAATTGAGATTTGTAAGAAAAAGACTCTTGGTAAAATCACCAAAACTAATAATCTTTCCTACAATCAAGAATGATTAGTCCTTTCTTAATCCCAGTATAGGTCTAACTGCATTTTTCAAATAAATGGATAACTTAGTTTACCATACTAATTCCTGGTAGATTTACCTTTACTTATAAACATCCCAGCTTGTGGATGATATTGTTCAGTTTAATTTTCTCCTTCTGTCCACACAAAGCACAATAGTGTGCTCTAAGGATTTTTCATAACCAAGAGTCATTTTGGGAGCTGGAGAGTCATAAATATTTTTGAGTATAGGATGCACAGTGATTACCCAGGTTTGGTGGTCAGAAACATGTGTTGCTTCTCTAATTCAAGGAAAGTCAAGTTTTCAATGGAACTTAAATGGGAAATTTGACCACACATTTAGAGGTCAAAAAAGGTTAAAACTGAAGGTAGATACAAGGTAGGAATAATGGTCAAATGAGCAAAAGTCAATGCTGTATAAAGGAGACCAGGGAAAGAAGGGGTGGGGGTCTTGGGAATACCAAGAAGAGGTTCCAGTGAGCTTGTTGTTCCCAGAAAAACCTGAAGTAAATGTTTTCTACAAAAACTAAATCTACAAAATTAAGTCCTTACTACCTATGTATTATTTAATCAGTTTTGTTAATGTGGGTATTTAATCTATTAATGCAGATCTTATCCACGCCCTCTCATTTCACATGACTTTTGTCCATCTTAGGCGATAGTGAGCATGTATTAAGTGCTTATTATGTTCCAAGCACTCTGGTAAGTGTTGGGGATACATAGAAAATTCAAAACATGATCCCTGCCATCAACTATAAACAGACAGGATTTATACAGCATAAATGAGAAGCAATATCTCACAGTCATTGTATTGGAGTCTTTCCTCTAGATTCCTATATTTTATATATACCTTGTATATACAGAATATCTTACATAAAATATATCTTCTATATCAGTGGTTCTCAACCAGTGGGTTATGATCAATTTGTAATAATGAAAATACATCTTGTATATCAGATATTTACATGACAATTCATAACAGTAGCAAAATTACAGTTATGAAGTAGCAACAAAAATAATTTTATGGTTGGGGGTCACCACAACATGAGGAACTGTATTAAAGGGTCACAGCATTAGGAAGATTGAGAACCACTGTTCTATATAGTTGTGTAGATATTCTGCATAATATATTCTTATATATTTATGTATATATTCTATGTATTTATTATTGTAGAACTCAGGCTACTTTCTATGTCTTACTTTTACTGCATGAATGGCTGACTGGTTGTACCTGGCCATGCATTTCCAGAATGAAATTCCTTATGCTGCTTCTTACTTGCAAGTCAATATTAGAATACTGGAGACTTGAAATGTCCTTTGGTCATTAAGTCATGAGCATCTTGAATTCTTCAGTGATTATAGGACTTTAAGATTCATAATCAAGCAGCATTATTTTTATGTATTTAAATGATGGGATGCCTGATATTATTAAAAAGCATTATGCCATTTCCCAAATTTATTGTAGACTGCCTTCCTCTTCCTTCTCTGTTATATAAGAGCTGATTCCAACCCCTTTATCTCTCAAAGAGTTAACTGATTCTATTGGAGAACGTCTTCCCTCCTGACTCCTTAAACCTCATGTGCTATAAAGAATTAACATAATTATGAATTGGACAAGAATATAAATAGTACTTCAAAGGATGCCAGAGTATTAGTTGTGCACAACTATTAAAATGTGAGTGAGGAGACATTTTTAATACTGACTATTTTACAGAAAACAAAAACTGAATGGCCGAGCATCTGGGATAGAAAATGCAGTAGAAATAGGAGTCAAATGGAACTGTGTTGATCTGACTTAGGACTTTCCTGTCTTATAAGATTTGGGCATTCTGTGAATAAAAAAAAATAACCACCTTGCCTTCACTTTTGGAAACATGAAAACAAGCTGAAATTCCTCAATAATTATCTGCTCAATTAAAAAAAAATTTGATGTTACACTATTGCACTGGATGTCTCATGTTGTTCAATTCAATGTTGCTTCCATTATTTGTAGATGGGATTAGGGAGTATGCTATGTGCTAGGTATTAGTTAAAGACAAAATTAATATAGTAATTGCCCTTAGGGAATTTAAATTCTGGTGGGGAAATGCAACATGTCACAGATAAGTAACATAAGGTTATATGAGGAAGTAAAGAAGTCTAACAGCTTTGGAAAAACAAGAAAGGTTTACAGGGGTGGGAAACCTGCAGCCTTGGGGTCACATATGGCCCATGTGGCCTTGAGGTTACATATTCCCTACCTCTGGATAGTAGGTGGCACATCAGCTGAGCCTCAAATGAAGTTAAGAATCCAAGAGACAGAAGGTCAAGAAATGGTCAACAAAACTTTTCTAAACATAAAGGGCAGTCTGCAAGAGTGCACAAAGATGAAAGATTGATTGTTGAGTTAGAGGAACTACTAGGATACTTTTTCTAGGATACAGAGTGCATGAAGGAGAGTAATATGAAACATGTCTGGAAAAGTTAGTTGGGACTAGATTATGGAGGGAGAAATCATTGAGAAATAAGGTTCTTCAATGAATTTTGAAAGAAATGCAGAATTGCTTAATAATTGCAGATAGCTCTGATTATATGTGGCAAAGTAGAAAGTGGACGACAGAGACATTTTGTAGGGATCAGTGTGAATCAAAAAGCACCTGTGGTGCTGAGGGTCACAGCGCAGTTGCTAAACTCATGGGGAAGTTTCTAGTGAAACCACTCGCCTGATGAGTGGCAGCTGAAACAGCTGGCTCAGCCTCTCTTCCATTGGTCAGTTCCCCTCCAGTGCATGAGAGAATCATGCTACCTCTAGGGCTCTAGGGTATTTAAGGAATATGCTACAATACAATAAAGGACAGCTGCTGTATGCTTCCCTCTGGACTCTGGTCTCTTTAGTCCCTCCTGAGAATACTGCTTAAGGCTAGCCCTTAGGCTACTGAGTTAAGCGGCAGCCACAACATTTCATCATGAGAAAAAAAATTGCTTTCACTTGGAATATTCAGCTGAACAACAGCTAGGTCATAGTGGAAGGCAGTTCTGCCATTTAGGAATCTCTATATGAGTAGTTCAGCTGCTGAATATCTTGGCAAATGAAAGAACATTTCCTGTAAGTGCCTGTTAAGTACATTTAGACAATCTTTGCAGTGAAGAATAGAAAGTTAGCAGTAGTGGAATAATTGAGACCCTTTATACTGCTAAGTCCTCTAAGAAGGACCCTCCTCTCTGACTTATGTCTTTCATATTATGCTGCTGTGTAGTTTCATAAAACTAGGCACAAAGAAGATTGCAAATTTGCCATTCTTCACCTCATGTAAACCTGTAGACTCCCTTCCTTCGCATCCCTTCAATTTACCTAAGAGCCTACTCTCTGACCTCTGGACTGGAGAAATAAGTTAATTAATAATTTCATTTACAAGTTGGCACAAATATCCTCTTAGATACAGAGGAAACTTGTTGCAACTAAAATGTGGAGTAAATGAAAAACTAGTGACCTGATTAGTCTGTGTCCCATAAGGCAGGAGGACAGTGATAGGACACCACGGTCCCTCAGTCTGATCTTTGGTTTTGTAGTCTCAAAAAGTTCAAGTTACTAGTCTAAATTTGTTCATTTCGAATTCTGGCAGGGATAGGTGGAAAGTGATCAGAGCCATGATTTTATTGGTATAGGAAGTTTGTGACAAGGAAGCTGTAGGTACTGAGGGGTTTATGCAGTACAACTGTTCAACTGCAAAGCAGACTTAGAAATTCATGTTTGCCAATAAACTCGTTCTCTTTCCAGAAAAAGGAAAGTCCAATGGGAGAATCAATATAATAACAGATTGTTGTCCACTGAACCCTGAGTTAGATAGAAGATAGCTAGACAATTTTAATGGATATTGCCATCAAGTCACAATAACTGGATATATCCACCACTCTTCATGGGATATGCCTGGCCAGATACTGTCAGCTAATCAATGTACCCTCTGCTATTTCTTTTCAGTTCTCTCTTTCCACCATTTATTATCATTCATCAAAAGCTCTGTCATTGTCAAGACTATTTCATTCTTTACACTAGTATTCCCATTGTTCAGCCCAGTGCTTGGCATAGAGACTTAATAAAAACATGTTGACTGATTCCTTCTGTCTGAATTGAGACAGCTATGGAGATTAGTTTGTCCTAACTTAGTTACACTTTAAATTGCTGTTTATTGACCTTTTTAAGCAAAGCGTCCTGAGCTCTTTCCTGGAATTCAAGAAACTCCTTAGAGATGGTGCCATGCTATGGAATTAAACAGTAAATTTTAAGTTTGAGGATATTGATTTAAATCTCTATTCTATTTCTTACTCCCTTGTGACCTTGGAATAGTCATTTAATTTTCTTTATCTGACAAATAAAGGGGTTGGATGAGATGACATCTACAGTGAGGTTGCTTCCAAATATAGATTTATAGTCTCTAAGGAAGCTTCACAGTGCATAAACTGTGGGACTTGGAGTCATGAAGACCTGAATTTAAATTCTGCCTCAGATACTTACTAGCTGTGTGACCCTAGACAAGTCACTGTACCTCTTTCTCCTTCAGTTCCCTCATCTGTAAAATGGGAATAATAATAGCACCTTCTTCATAGGATTATTGTGAGGATCTGGACCCTATTCTCTTCTTCCTCTCTACTACTTCACTTGGGGATCTCATCAACTCCCGTGGATTTATTTATCTATCTATTTATTTATTTATTTATCATCTATATGCTGATGATTCTCAAAAGATAGGCTTCCTATTCTGTCATGACCTCTCTTCTGACCACCAATCATATATCTCCAACTTGATGTCCAGTAAACATCTTAAATTCAACTTGTCCAAAACAGAACTCATTTTTCTCCCCAAATTCTCCAGCACTCCTATCTTCCCTATTTTTATAGAAGGCAAGACCATTCTCTCAGTCCCTCAGGCTCACAATACAGGGGTTATCCTGTATTCTTTACCGTCTCCCATCCCCAGTATTCAAATTGTTGCTAAGGCTTGTTGATAGCTAAGTAGTACACTGGATAGAGCACTAGACCAAGAGTAAAGAAGTGGTTATTATTCAGCTATTTCATTACTGACTCTTTGTGACCCAATTTGGGGTTTTCTTGGCAAAGACACTGGAGTGATTTACCCTTCTCAAGATCATTTTTACAGATGAGGAAACTGGGGCAAACAGAGTTAAGTGATTTGCCCAGGGTCAGTCACTCAGTTAGAAATTATCTGAGATCAGATTTGAACTCAGGAAGATGAGGGTTGCCAACTCCAGACCCAGCACTCCATCCACTGCGCCACCTTCATGCTCCAATCATACTGTACAGGTATGACCTAAATAATATTCTTTATGAATATGAAGTCAAAGTGATGAATAGAGTTTAAGGATTAGATCTGATGTATAGAGTTCCCAAAGAACTATGGACAAAGGTTTGCAATATTGTACAGGAGGTAAAAAGAAATTCCAAAGAAAAAGAGCAAGAAACCAAAATGGCTGTTCAATAAAGTTTTACAAATAACTGAGGAAAGAAGGAAAGAGAAAGGGAAAACAGAAAAAGAAGGACATATCCAACTGAATGCAAAATTCTAGAGAATAGCAAGGAGAGATAAGAAGATTTTTTCAAATAAGCAATGCAAAGAAGCAGAAGAAAACAAAGGAATGAGAAAGACAGATCTTTTCAAGAAAATTAGAGTTATCAAGGGAATGTTTTGTGCAAAAATGGACATTAAAAAAGGCAGAAGTAGTAGGGACTTAACAAAAGTAGAAGACATTAAGAAGTGAGAAGAATATACAGAAGAACTATAAAAGAAAGATCTTAACCTCACTAGTAACAGTGATGATGTGATTTTTGACCTAGAGCCATATGTATGGTAGGCAAAAAAATAGGATGGAATCATAACCAGGGTATATTTCTTTACTGTTAACAATAAAACAGCTCTGTTATACAACAGTCCATGGGAAAGCTTTCATAACACTCATGTATTTGGTGCTAAGCCTTCTTTATTCTATCCCTTTGTAATATCTAGCTAGACCTGGGTGGGGTGCAGAGATTTACTATTTTCCTTCTAGCACCCAGGACCAGTCTCATAAATAAATTCCACCCCCCTGAATAAAATTTATTTACTACAGTGCTGTTGTGGACCCCCCCTTTCTTCAGTATCTCATGGTGATACCATCTTTCTACATGGTCTGCCCCCTGATAATCAGCGTAGTTGGCAGGATACTGAAGAAAAAGTGAGGGGAGCAAGGCTTCTGCTGGGATAATCCTAAATTAGCCGTCCACATCACTTTGGAGGGTGCTGTATGGTAGATGCCTATAGATGTCCCATTACAAGGATCCCCCCAAACCCACTTATCTTATGTTGCTTGATGGAAGAATTGAGAATGCCTCATTTCAGCAAAGAGGACAGGAGGTGAAGAGCTTGTACTGACTAGCCACTACTTTGGGCTGCCCACTGGGATATGGAAGCCCAATTAGAAATTCAAAGGAAGGTGAGGAAATTGGGGGAGGAACTCCAATGGTAATGAGATGTTTGTACCACCACAACCCTGCTAGCCGTGAAGTTTATAGAAAATTGAGGAACAGAGTAAGAAAACAGAAACCTTTGACTGCCAGTTTGCTCACCAAGGAGGTAGAAAATTGTCCTGGCCACAGGTCCAGGGGATTATAAACAGCAAAGAATGAATGAGATGCTAACGTATGGAAGCCCTAGGAAGACAGAAATATGAGGGAATATTTGAAGGATGGAATATAGAACAAAGAAAGAAATAAGACATGTAATGTACAGTTTTGAAAGGCTTTAAGTTAAATCTGAAAGAGAAGTTTCATGGATCCCAAAACAAGGCAAAAATATTAGATTGTCACTTAAATCTTTGGGAGAAGGCTAACTGAAAGCAACTGGCCCTTAGCTAGCAGCAAATGGCCTTGAAATCATTTGCATGTGAATACCAGAAAAATTGGAGAAGAAATTGGTAATTATCATGTGGGAAAAGGCACAAAGAAGAGGTCATATAAAATCTTCTTTGTAAATTTATGAAGTTTCTTGAGGCTATCTGCTTAGGCAGGGTCATAGACTTTTAGCCCTATGACTTGTTAGTGTAAAATTTCTAAACATGAATTGGTTTACTGAGAAAGTGGATCCCCTCCTCCAAAATGAGGAGAATTTACCAGGTTGTTTATAATATAGAAGTGATGTATGTGATGATTTGTGATTATGAAAACTGTGAAGTTATATCTGGAATAGTATATACTGAAGTTATATCTTGAACCAAATTTGTCTCAACAAACTCGTCTTAAAGATTTATTTTTGCTTTAAAGGGTGGACAAACAATATTTGAAGAGATATATCACTATTAGTCTGGAGGTTTACAGCATTTGATCAGTGTTTTTCTGGATTTTTGAATAAACTGTCATGTATTCACTATCTATGTGGAATTCCAGAATGTAACTATTTCTTGATTTCTAATAAAGTGTAATAAGTGAAATTTTTCTATATAAAGTAAAATCTCATGGGACTGTAATTAATATTGTTATTAGTTTTCAATTCAGGTATGATCATTAAGCCAACAATTCACCATTTGAGAGAAATGTTATAAGCAACATAGAGGGAGTGTGATCTCAAACTGCTACAGGTGTGTCTGGGAAAGGTTGAGGGAATGACATTGGCTTGATCAAAAGTAGGATCCTCTTGATTTGTTTTCCTTTTGAATAGGAATATTTTCACCTGATTAATGCTGAGTCTGGCTATGATACCCTGTAAATGAGGTGGGGGTTTTCTATATAATTGGCTAGTTCAAAAATTTAACTATGACTTTTACCTGAAATCATGCAGGGTTAAAGATGTTTTATCCTGGTATTCATGTGTTAAGGAATTCTGTGCCCCTAGGCATAGGCCTGGAGGACCATTTTTGATGTTGTTATGATCATATCCCTGATTTTTACTTTTATAGCAAATTTATATCATCAGAGAAAATAATCAGTAGAAGAGATGAGTACAGTACAATTATGTGAGATTTTATTTTTTCAATCTAAATTTTAGTCATACCATATCCAAACTAACTAAATTAAGTTAGTACTTGGACATATCATCTACCTGCTAATAGTTACATATTCACGTACAAAATTACGTCCTTGAAGTAGCTCATTCTTTCAGAATATGGTAATAATTGAAAAAAGATAAAGAAGTTTCTGAAACAAAGATATAATATTGATTTGTGAGATTAAATTCAGAAACCTCTTGTTTTGCCTTAAGGAACAGAATTTCAATGTAGTCAGTTATCTCAGTAAAGAGTAATGTTAGTATAGTATCTATTCCCTTTGAATACCATCCTACCATAACTAGACCAGCATCATAACTAATCTTGTCTGAATAAAACTTACTTACTATCATGCTGGTGTAGACCCTATCTTTCTTCAGTATGTTGGTAACTTCTCTTGATCTAACTTCTCTAGACCATCCCTCTAAGCTGTCTGCCCCCGTGATACCACACATCCTGGAGAATGAAGTCAAGTGGGCCTTAGGAAGTATTACTAACAAAAAAGGTTAGTGGAGGTTAAGGAATTTCAGCTGAGCTATTTAAAATCCTAAAATATGATAGTGTTAAAGATGAATGCTGATGTACTCACTGTGACAGTAAGTTTGGAAAACCAAACAGTAGCTACTGAATTGGAAATGATCAGTTTATGTTCCAATCTTAAAGAAGGGCAATGCCAAAGAGAGTTAAAATTACTAAACAATTTCACTCATTCTCCTTTCACACACCCAGCAAGTTTATGCTTAAGCTTCTGCAAGGCAGTCTTCAGAAATATGTAAATTGAGAATTACCAGAAGAGCAGGCTGGTTTTCAGAGAGGCAGAAGGACTACAGATCAAATTGTTACTGTTTCCTGGATTATGGAGAAAAAATGTCCAGAAAAAATATCTATTTCTGCTTCATTGACTACACTAAAACCTTTGACTGTGTGGATCATAACAAAACCAGGGGAGTGCTCTGAGACTGGAGTACCAGATCATCTTACTTGTCTGCAGAGAAACCCGTGTGTGGGTCAAGAAGCAACAGTTAGAAACCAAACATAGAACAACTGATTGGTTTAAGATTGGGAAAGGAGTGTGACAAGGCTGTATATTGTCGCCTTATTTATTTAACACATATGCAGGATATATCATGAGAAATTCCAGGATTGAAGAGTCAAAGGTAGAATTAAGATTTCTGGGAGAAATATCAACATATTAGATATGAAGGTAATACTACTCTGATGGAAGAAAGTTAAGAAAAATTAGAAGTTTCTTGATACAGATGAAAGAAGAGAGTACAAAAGCTGAACTGAAGCTTAATATCTAAAAAACAGATCTTGGCAGCTGGTCTCATCATTTTCTGATAAATAGAGGGAAAAGTAATGCAAGCAGTGTTAGATTTCATCTTCTTGGGCTTAGAGACCACTACAGATTTTGAATGTGGCCATGAAATAAATAAATAAACAAAAACTTGCCCCTAGGAAGGAATGCTATGGCAAATCTGGACATAATGCTAAAAAGCAGAGACATCATTTTGCTGAAAAAAATTCATATGCTCAAAGCTACATTTCTTCCAGTAATAATCCATGTCTGTGAGAGTTGGACTATAAGGAAATCTGAGTGCTATGGAATCAGTGCTTTCAAATTGTAGTGTCAGAAAATTTTCTTCTTCATTTTTAAAATATAAATAAATTTATTTATTTTTAGTTTTCAGCATTCATTTCCAAAAGATTTTGGGTTTCAAATTTTCTCCCCATCTCTCCCCTCTCCATCACCCCAAGATGGCACACATTCTGATTACTCCTCCTAGTCTGCTTTCCCTTCTATCAGCCCTCCTTACCACCTTCCCCCTTACTTTCTAGTAGGGCAACATAGATTTCTATACCCCATTGCCTATATATCTTATTTCCTAGTTGCATGTAAAAAATAATTTTTAACATTTGTTTTTTTAAAACTTTGAGTTTCAAATTCTCTCCCTTCTTCCCTCTTCACCCACCCTCATTGAGAAGGTAAACAATCAATATAGGTTATACATGTGTAGCTACGCAAAACACTTCCATAATAGTCATGTTGTGAAAGACTAACTATATTTCCCTCATCCAATCCCATCCCCACCATTTATTCTATTCTCTCTGTCCCTTTTCAAAAGTGTTTACTTCTGACTAACCCCTCCCATATTCTGCTCTCCCTTCTATCACCCCTCCCAACTATCCCCTTCTCCCCTACTTTCCTGTAGGGTAAGATACCCAATTGAGTGTGTATCTTATTCCCTCCTTAAGCCAAATCTGATGGGAGTAAGGTTCACTCATTCCCTCTCAGCTCTTCTCTTTTTCCCTCCATTGTAAAAACTTTTTATTGCCTCTTTTCTGTAAGATAATTTACCCTATTCTATCTCTCCATTTCTCCTTCTTCTATTATATTCCTCTCTTACCACTTAATTTTATTTTTTAGATATTATCTCTTAATATTCAACTCACCCTCTGCCTTCTGTGTGTGTATATGTATATGTGTGCATACATATATAAACATAAACATATGTATGCAAATTCAGGTATATGTATGTGTATATATATATATACACACATACATATATACACATATGTATGTATATATTGAAATGGGCAGGAACTAGTTAAATAGAAACTTCATGGACTTAAGAATGAAGTAGCCAGGAAATAGTTAAGTGATACTTTGAGAAATTAGAAATCAGCAAGTTAGAAGACAATGAACCTGCCTATGAGCCAGTCTGGGGTGTGGGAACCCATCTAGGTCTTCATTTTTCTTCTCCTACGTGCCCAGGTCATCATGCTCTGTACCCCTCTCTGCTTCTGTCATTATGCCCTGTAATCACAAACTCCCTTACCTCAGCAACTTACTTGCACCTCCAAACAATGGGAC
>JAQQSW010013417.1:0-12322 GCA_028646575.1 Pseudocheirus occidentalis
GGAAGGAGGGACATACAATTAACCTCTCACAATTTGCCCACCATGGAGATGTTCTGTGTAATTACACAGGTACAGCCTGTATTGAATTGCTGCTCCTCCCAGTGGGAGTGGGTGACAGGGGAGGTATTGCAAGAATCTAGTATTTAAAGCTATACAATTAAATGCAACTGGGAAATAATACATACAGGGATGGGGTCAGGGAGGAGCTCCCTGCCCTGCTAGAAAGCTAGAGAGGTGTTGGAGGAGGGCATAAAAGGGAACAGATTGTGGGATGGGGTCTTACCATGGGATCAATGTTCTGGGCCGGGGGGTAGGGACAAAAAGGGGAGAAAATTTGTAACTCAAAACCTTGTGGATATGAATGATGTAACCAAGAAAATAAATTAAAATTAAAAAACAACAACAACAACAAACAAACCAGGATAGATTTATGATTTGAGAAACTCTTAAAAAATAAATGCCTTTTTAGTATTAAAAGAATTTTGCTAGAATAAAAAATTATACTTGTCATGCATCAAAATAAAAAAAAAAGAAAACAAAATGAGGTAATTCTGGTAAGAGTTGTCCCTGTTGAAGCCGTGTTGATTCTTTGTAATTACCACACCTTTTCTGTGTGTGTGTGTGTGTGTGTGTGAGAACAATGCAGTATTCACAATGCCTACATTGACTATAAATATGGTGATATTGTTATTAATCTCAAAGTGTAAGAGGCTCTCTATATGGGGATATAGCTAGAACATTTATTCAAATATCAGAAAACTAAGTCCCCAAACCAGAAAGCCAAAGCCATCACAGTAGTTATGAAGTTGGCACATGTAGTTAAAGTAGTAAACACCCACATTCTCAAGCCTTCAAAACAGAACAGGCTACCTCAGGCAAAGATCCTCCTCTCTTTACTTGTGGCAACTTATTAGCATCCATGCAGCTGAATCCCAGAAGCTCAGGCCCCCAACAGTTCCCATCCCTGGCAGTCCTCAGCAGGAGTCCTTAGCAGAAATTTGAGCTGGCTCAAAACAAGGAGTTCACACCACAGCCCCTGCCACTGCTTCCAGTCACCTCAGCGACTCCGGCTTGGCTATGGCTTGGCTATGGCTTCCACTTGTCCCATCCCTTCCTGCTACATCATCAAGTTTAAGGGACATGGAAGATCTTCAAATCCCATAACCATTACAATGTATGTGTGCGAAAGAGACAGATAGAGACAGAGACAGAAAGAGGCAGAAGACAGAGATAGAGACGTATAGAGGAAGAGAGAGGGATGTTACAATTTCAAATAAAAAAAACATGAAGAATGTAAATTCACAGTGAACAGAAAGGGAATGCAAGGAATTAATAAAACTAAGACCTTAAAGTCAATAAATGATTAATTATTAAAATACACAAATTACACAAATAAGAAATATTTTAAACTCCTCAATTTAAAAGAATAAAATTAAACAAGACTTTGGATTAATATTTTTGAACTTTGACATTATCATAAAGAATCAGAGTAGAACTTTAGGAGACATTAAGGAAATTTATTAAAATAATATAATAATATAGGCATTTGATGATTCTAGGATGAGAAAAAAACCCTAATAAATTTCTAAGATCCTGATGGTAAAATAACTTTTATAATATTTAAAGAAAGAAATGAACTTATAAGGCTTTATAAATGAATCATTGTGGATTCTTTACATAATATGCTGAAATATTTTGAATGCATAAGATAAACACAATAAAGGAAAACACTCTTGTTGAAAAGAATATCCATCATTATTGACTAACAGATAAAATCTGTTATCCAGAAGAAAATTTGAGAAAGGTTTCCAAGTAGTTTTCCTGGGAGTTCCTGAATTAAAATGATGTAAATATGTTTTAATATGTTGATAGAGAATCAAGACACCCAACTCTGATTAAAAGAACACTTAATTTAAAATAGTAAAATTTCTATTCAAAGTCTTGTTCAGTCACTAATTGTCTAAACTCATCACTAATTTTCTCTATGCATCTCAGTTTCCTTTTCTATAGCATGAAGATGTTTGACTGGCTGAATTCCAAGGTCTCTTCTTAAACTCTAAAGGTCTCTGAGTCTATATTTGTAATGACATATTATTCTTCTATTAGAATGTAACTTCGTTAAAAACCAAGGACAATATTTTAACTGAATGTAACAAATTATAGTGTTTAATAATTCTGAAGGGACAAATCCTGCATTATGTGTTAGTACTAGTGAGAAACTGCACGGTAAAATGCTAATAAATGTTGTCCCATCACCATTACGTTTTAAATTATTTCCGCAATCTAGTGCCTTTCATAAGTTTGTGTTTATAAAATATTTTGAAGGTTTATACTCCTAACTTACTCAAAATGTATATGTAAAAAGCAAAATATAATGGACTACACACTGCTCAAGATAAAAAAATCACATTCCATGCTATATTTGTAAAATGATAATGGATATTTTCATACTGTCCCCTAAATGCTTAAATGTTTGATAATGGAAGTATTCATGATTTCATCACCACCAACAACTGATGTTGTCCCTAAGATAAAAAGTATTGCCAAAGATTGTGAAGTCTCACTCAAGAAAATGAAGAAAATGAAGCCACAGATTTTGTTTTCTTCACTGTTTTTCATTAAAGTCAAGGGCTATAGGGGAGAAAAATATCTGAAAAGTGTACAGTTGATTAAAGATGTATCATCTGAGAATGGAATTTGGATTTCTGGATGTTGACTCCTAACATAAGACTGACAGATATCTGGCCAGTGACGGAGTATGCATACCAAAGTCTAGTAAGAATATGTTTTCCTGAAGTTGTAGAAATCTAATAAAGAGGGTTTTAATATAAAAAAGGATATATATATACCTCCTAAAAGTAGATACCATAGAGGGTGGCTATAATGAGGGGATAGTAAACAGTAGAGGCTCAGAAATTCAAGAAGTTTAGGAAAGCAGCAGAAATAAAACTATACAAACACACAGACACACACACACACACACACATATATACACACATACATACATATCCACATAAACATATACACAAACAAATAGTTGTCCAAAGTACAAAGAATAGGTAATGAAGAAGAGGAACTAGAAGTCCTGACACAAAGTTTTTTCTTAAGTCCTATAGGTATCACTGTACCTTGGTGCAAGGAAACTGCTGACAAAACTGTAGCTTTACATAGGCATACCTTTTTCAAGAATGGCAGTATAAAATATGGACAATGATTGGAGGCATTATTTTATATTAGGAAATGTATTCCCGTGATTAATTCTAGGAATTAGAAGATGAAGTACAGTTGAGAGTCTTCCTCCTCCTCCTCCTTTTTCTTTTTCTTCATTAGCATTTATATAGCATTTGAGGTGTGTTTAAGGAGTTTATTATATGTGTTTAAAATATATATTATATATACATATATATATATTCATCTTTTCCTTTCAAGTGGGTCAGATCAAGCAGCTACGTCGTACAGTGGATAGAGCTCTGTGCCTGGAATCAAGAAGATCTGAGTTTGGGGCGGCTAGGTGGCACAGTGAATAGAGCACCGGCCCTGGAGTCAGGAGTACCTGAGTTCAAATCCGGCCTCAGACACTTAACACAAAAAACTAGCCGTGTGACCTTGGGAAAGTCACTTAACCCCAACTGCCCTCCAAAAAAAAAAAGCAAAAAAAAAAAGATCTGAGTTCACATCTGGCCTCAGACACTTACTCTAGCTCTATGACTTTTGCAACGTTTCTTAACTTCTATTTGTCCCAGTTTGTTCATTTATAAAATGGGGATGATAATGCTTACCTCCCAGTATTATTTTGAAGGTCAAGTGAAATAATAATCATAAAATGCTTTCCCAGCCCTTGGCACATAATATGCACCGTGTAAACATAAGCTATTCTTATAAGTGCTATTTTATACCCATTTTATGGATGAGGAAACTGGGTGAGAAGTTAACCTTTCCAGGGTTATACTAGCAAGTTTCTGAGGCAGGATTCCATCTCAGGTCTCTTCTAATTCTAAATTCATCACTCTATTTGCCACAACACCTAACTCTCTCAAGGGTAAAAGTCAATGGATAGTGAAATAGAATTTTTTTTTTGAGGGGAAGGGTTATAAGCATGTGACTACCTGAACACAAAATAGGAGTTTGAGAAATTTTATGGTCCTGGCTCAGAGACATGATATAATAGTTGTAGGAAGCTTTAGTTATCTAGATATCTATAAGAACTCTGTATAGTAGAAAAGCAAATAATTTTTTTCTTGCTTTAATGAAAATTTCGTCCACCAAAAGGTGGAAGAATAAATAGAGGAAAAGTGTCTTATGAAACTGAATCTCATTAATGACTAAAGAGAACTGCTTTATTTTGTGTAAAAATGATGGGGAACTTAGAACCAAATGACACTTTTAGAGTTGATGATAAAAAAGAAGAGGAATTAAAAAATAATCTGACGTGCACCTTAGAATTTTTTGGAAAATCAGATTTCCAAAATTTTTGGAGAATGATAGGTCTCATGTAGTAATATTTTATTGGGAAATCAGTCTAGGAGAAATAGGAAATTCTTAGGAATTATATCCTAAAGACAAGAGAAACAACTCCAATGAGGAAATAAAATGTTTAAATAGACTGATGATGATACACAAGAAACTCTCATCAAAGCAACTAGATTTTTAGAAGGAGTGCAAGGAAGATGGAAGAAAGACCAGTCCACATAAGATGGATATGACAAGGGATGACACATTCCTATCTAGTTTCAGGAATGTTAAAGGTCAGAAGAAGCAAAGGCTGCTAAGAGAAACTAAGGATGGCAAAAAAAAAAGTTTGTTTTTGCTTTTTTAGCTGTACTAGGAGAAAAAGCGATTCAGAGGAGCAATAAGACCTTTATTTGGAGGAGTATGTGACAATAATAATTTACAACACAGAGAAAGCAAAGATGTTCAGTTTTTATATTGCTTTTTTCTTGTTATGGAAAATTATCTCTGTACTGTGAATGACTGAACAAAATAGCTAACGTGAAATTTACATGCAATGTAAGTAAAAAGAAAGAACAAAGCACTTCAATTCCATCAATTAAATCAAGTCAACTTGGTAGGATGAGCTATAATTTTTGTATATAGAAAAATAGTAAACAAAAAAACCTTGCAGATTTGATCACTATTGGCAATATCTGAAAGATTATGGAAAACAAAGCACTATTAGACTGGAGAACAAACTTTCTACTGATTTTCTTAAAAACAAAACAAAACTAAAACAACAACAAAAACCCAAAACCAGTGGTAGTGAGGAGGAGACAGCAAAGAGAGGAAGAGATTCCATGAACTAAAACCCAGTGATATTGATTCTGACTCCAGGGAAAATTCTAGAATAGAATATTAAAGAGATAGTTGTTGATAATCTGGAAAAGAAATTTTTTTATAAATGTATGATGGTTTACTTAGAGGACACTAGATATTCAGCTGAAATTTTATTTGAAAAATAAATTCCTTTAAAAATTACTAGATATTGTATAAAATATCTGGGAATTCACTTACCAAGATGCATATAAGAAATACTTGACTTCTACTACTAAACTTTCTTTATAGAAAAAAGGAAAGATAAATAATTGTAAATAAATGATTGGATAATTATTCATGGTAGAGCTGTGCCAAAATAGCAGAAGTGACAAAATTATTTCATTTTACAAATTTATATATAATTTGATTAATAAATTGTTTTTTAAATTCATTGTCACCCAATAAACTTACCAAAATTTTAGAGAAACAGAAAATAAAATCCAATATTTTTGTAGGGGAATATCAAGAATCTTAAGAGAAATTTTTTTATGTGGAAAAGAAGAGAGGGCTAATGGTATGAGATACAGTACTATACTGAAATGTATTTCTCACCAAGTAAAGTAATACTAGATTTAAAAAGAAGGGTTGATTAGTGAAATATATTAGGGACACAAGAGGCAGAAGCAATAGAATATTGGACCTTACAATTCAATAAAAATTACTTAGTGAAATACTAGAAAATTAGGACCAGAAATATTGTGACCACATAGGTGTTGTTGTTGTTCAGTTATTTAACTTGTGTCCAACTCTTTCTGAACCCAGTTAGATTTTTTGTGGCAAAGTTACTAGAGTACTTTGACATTTCTTTCCCCTTGACATTTCAATTTACAGATGGAAGAAACTGAGACAAACAATGTTAAGTCATTTGTCCAGGGTTACACAGCCAGTAAGAGTTTGAGGCCAGGGGTGAACACAGGTTTTCATGAATGCAGGCCCTACCCTCTGCCCATTATACCACCTAGCTGTCCTTGACCACACAGGTAGTGACAAGCCACAACTAGAATTCGGGTATCCTGACTCCTACTTGAATTCTTTTTTCCACATTTATTTTAATATTTAAACTATTTTAATGGTATATTGTAAAGCCACACACGAGCAGCTTTCCAGAGGATTGCTACTGGGAACAGCCTTCAAGGTTCTGATTACATGGTATAGTGATCTCTCTATTTATTCAATAACAAATTAGAGCAAACCATTCATAGAAAATCAAAATACAGCATTCACAATGTTACAGCTTATCACAGAAAATAAAAATACAGCATTCATCATGTCACAATTCAACAACTTATCAATAAAATGGCAACATAGTTTTCACCAAAGTGATCACATAGTTTTAAACAAAGTACATTTATTTTGTCAATTACAAAAAACCTAATTCAGTCACAAAGTACAAAAGTTAAAGTTCTCCAGCCCTAGGTCACAGTAAATCATAATCTTCTCAATCAGTACACAGTATCCAAGTTAAGTCTTCTTTCAGCTTGATTTCCATGATTTCTCTTCCATGGTCCCAGCTCCAACTGTCACCTGGGTTCAAAGGCAGGGAGCTCCCAGTTCCTTGTCCAGCTCTTTGTCCAGTTCTTCATCTTCTTCCCATTCCTTGAAGTATACAGTGTCCATTCCACCTCAAGTCCTTCACAGTTCCTGTTCCTGGGAAGACAAAGCTTGACAGAGCCACAATAATATTTATATACATTGCTGGCACCATCACCAATTCACTATCTGTCTGTGAAATCAACTCAGACCCAACAACAAGGTCTGAGAACTCAATACAAATCTTCAACATAGAAATCAGCACAGACTCACAAACAAGGTTCGGGAGGTCAGCACAGATCATCAGTAAAGTCCCAGGACCTTCAAAACCCTGCTCCAGGATTTCTATAAACATACAACCAGAAAATCCTCTTTCAGATAGAAACACACACACATATTATATAGATAATATATATACATACATAGATACATATACATACACATATGGTATAACATATGTAAATATATACACATGGTATAATATATGTAAATATATACATATATATAATGCAACAAAGAAAACTTGGGGATACATGGCAAGTATAAGACATGAATACAATGAAGAAGTAAATCATCTCTCTCCCTCCCTCATTTCTTTTTCTTTCCTTTTCCTTCCCTTCATTTCCTTTCCTTCTTTCATTTCCTCTACTTCCTTTCTCCCTCCCTCTCTCCCTCCCTTCCTTTCTTCCATTTTAAACATAATTTTATTTTTGTATCTTATGTTATCATAACCTCTATTTCTCATCTCCCCTGCCCAATTCTCCAAGAATTTAACAAATCACACATAAAGTAAGCAGTCACACATGACCTCAAACCAATATATGATTAAGAACCCAATGGAATTGTCTTGATAACATATATCATAGGAGCTTTGTTATTTTAGGCCAGAGTGCTCTTGTTATTCCTAATTGAGACTTTTACCTAAAACATTTTCAGGCTAAAGTTTAGAAGACTAGAATTTAGTTCATTTTTCCCCTCATTATCCTAAGCTATTTAAATTCAAAGGAATTTCATTTATACGGGATCTTCCAAAGAGAGGAGAGGAGGGGGAATTTAATTCAATAAATTCAATAATGTCATCTGTTATCAACTGTACATTTAAAATTTTCTAATTATTTCAAAATTTTTCTAATAGGTTTATTGGACTTATTCTTCTTAGAAAGCTTTAAATTGCTTTTATTGCTCATAAAGAAAGTAAAAGTGTTATCTTGCTGTGAAGGTGACCCTGAGTTCAAGAACCCTGATGAATATAGCCGAGTGAAAATTCTGGCAATGTCTGACAAGCTGGAAAACCTTCAAGTATTGGCTCAGAGACAGAAAGTGTCACTTTCTGAGAAGCATTGCTACGTATGTCCAGGTTTAGACAGTAAGTGATTACTTGTTTGACCTCAGTGATAAAAATATAAAATAGCTTCATTCCTGTGTGGTCCCCTTCTTTACTTACAGAGGTGGTGGCAGAATAGTTTAATGGATTGAAAAGGATGTTCAGATCTACATGGTTTTTAGATCATGTATAGACATTTATCTAATTTTTGGTACTTTTAGTGTTCAAGACTCATATAAGTGGCCAGGTAAGTTGGTTTGCAATTGGGGAAAAAAAGCATATCTCTATCTCACATTCTTACAATAAATGGAGCTGGATGATAGAAATAAGTTGTATCTAAAATGAAGTTGTACCCAAAATGGCATGCATAACGGAATACAGAATGGCGTGCTCTCTCTTTCTCCCCCTCTCTCTGTCTCTCTTTATTTCCCTCTGTCTCTTTCTGTCTCTGTCTCTGTCTGTCTGTCTGTCCTCTGTCTCTCTCTGTCTCCCTCTCTGTGTCTGTTTCTCTCTGTCTCTCTGTCTCTCTCTCTCCCCCTCCCATCTCTGTCTGTCCATCTCTCTCTTTGTCTCTCTGCTTCTCTGTGTCTGTCTGTCTCTTCTTGGATATTTGGTCATCATCTAGTTATTTCTCCTTGTAGTGCTGAAGAGGACACAAATGAAAGATTCTGGAGGTAATTGCACATCTCTGTTTGGAGGCAGAAGACAATAAAGAAGTAAATCAGCTATTTCCTTTCCTTTAAATATATATATTTCTTTTTTGCATAAGTGTCATTTCTTTTCTCCCCTACTCAGAAAGGTAACAAACAGTAAGAAAGTCTTCCAATTCTTAGTTGTGTTCTTTAGAGATATAATTTCTTGAGGTGGCTAGGTGGTTCAGTGAATAGAGCACCGGCCCTGGAATCAGAAGGTTTTGAGACCAGATTTGGCCTCAGACACTTAATACTTACTAGCTTTGTGACCATAGGCAAGACACTTAATCTCAATTGCCCTGCCTTCCTCCCTCCAAAAACCAAAACAAAACAAAAAAATTTTTAAAAAGAGGGAGAGATAATTTCTTATATAGCATAATATTCCATTATAGTCATGCGTTACAACCCCACTCAATAGACAGTGACATTTTTCCAGTTCTTGGCTACTACAAAAAGTAATATTATAAATATGTTGGCTTATTCTCTCTTTTACATTCTTGGATCATATGGCTATAATTGGGAACTTGTGTCATACTCCATAGATATTTCAATGATTTTCTTAGCATAATTCCAGATTGCTCCCCAAAATGGTTGAATGACTTTACATCTCACCCAATAGTGCACCGAGGTGTCTATCTTTCCATTTCCCCTTAAACACTATTGCCATATTTTGTAATTCTTTTCAATTTCCTGGATGAAAAGGGATTTTTGGTTGTTTTCATTTGCAGTTCTCTTATTATTACAGATTTGCAGAAGTCTTCAAATGGCTACTAATACTTTGAAATTCTTCTTTTTAAAATCATTTTGACCAATTATCCATTAGAGAACTACTGTTCTCTAATATTGTAATTTTTCCTTACTTATCTTGGATATAATATCAGAAAAATATTTTTCTCACAGTTTCCTTCTTATCCTGTTGAATTGATTTTGTTACTCAAAAAGTTTTTAAGTTTCATCCAATCAAATTTTGCTATTTTGCATTATATAATTGCATCTATCCTTGGTTTTGTTTTAATTTTCCTCTTAGTCATAGCTATGAAATTTCCTTGATGTAATAGTCTTTTAATGGCATGGCCTTTAAAATTCAGTTAATGTATCCATTTTGAATTTATCATAGCACATGGTGTAAGATGTTGGTCTACACCTAATTTCTGCCAGAATACTTTCCAGTTTTCCAAACACTTGTTTTCAAATACAAAGGAATTCCTTAATTAATTTTTTTGTTCCTTTGCTTTTCTAATATCTAATAATAAAAATATAGAATAGTTTCTAACACTGAGTTCAGTTGTTTCTGATTCTTCATCTGTTTTTTTCCAATGATCTGCTTCTCAGTTTTTAAAAAATCTAGTTTAAAAAAGTTTTGAAACTGGACATTTAAGAATGGTGTTCTCTCAGCATTCCTGCTGTTTTTATCATCTCCCTAGTAGCATCATTTTTTTTATTATATAACCAAGGAAGGAACCCTGAATGTTCTTCTGAGGGTTTAAATTGTTCTTTATTTCTTTGAGGAAAGCTTTACAATTATATTTGTAAATATATTTATTATTTCTTACATATATCTTGATTTTACTTTGATAGACAAGCTTGAAGCTGTTCATTGGATTTTGCTATATTTTGGAAGAGACTTCCCTTTCGATTATTTTCTTCAGTCTTTCAGTATTCCTATATAGAAATGCTGATCTTTTTGTGTGTTTATTTTGTATTCTGCTGCTTTACTAGGGTTATTAATTGCCTCAATTAATTTTCTTATGGTCATTGTTGATTCTCTGGAGTTTTCTAAATATGACCTTAGCAAATAGGAATAGTTTCATCTGTTTTTTAGCTATGTTTATGCCGCTGATTTGTTTCTCATGTCCCATTACAATTGCTAACCTTTCCAGAATTATATCAAGCAACAATGGGGAAAGCGTGTATCAAGAAAGTAAGCTCTATAGACAACTTGACAAGAATTGCAAATCTCTGTGTGGTTTGCATGGTCCCTTTTGCCTTAATGGTATTGTGAATGATCTCTCTCTCTCTCTCTCTCTCTGTCTCTCTCTGTCTCTGTCTCTCTCTGTCTCTCTCTCTTTCTCTCCCTCTTTCTGTCTCTGTCTCTGTCTCTCTATCTCTCTCTGTCTCTCTGTCTCTGTCTCTGTCCCTTCCATTTACCCTCTCTATTTTGTTCCTATCTTTCTCTACATTTCTCTTCAACCTGTGCAATACTCTTTCTATCAGTGCAATGTTTAATGAAGTTTTAAGAGCATCACCAATGTTCCAGAATATTCCTAGACAGGTAAAAGACCCAAAGGCAGTTTATTTTCTGCAAAAGACTAAGAAACACGGTAACCAAGGGAAGGACTCTAGAACATTATGCCCAGGGCGGAGCCAAGATGGTGGCGTAGACGCAGCAAGGTCCTGCAGCTCCCACACCGCAACCCTGAACACCCATAAATTATGAGCCCAGATAAAGCCTAAGACTCTCAGACTCACAAAAATACGAGAACACATCTCTTGTGGAAGGCAGCTCGGCAGGAGGGGCTCATCCCAGCAACGGGGAGCAGAGACTGGAACAGCCTGAAGCTGAGACCGTGGCCAGGGCTGGGACTGTGGGAAGGAGCTGGGATGAACTGAGCCAAGCGGGCACCACAGCCAGTCTTCAGAGGTTCTACAGCCTCCAGCACCTCCACATCTGCCAAGGCATGAGGAACAGGGATGCCACCACAGTGGAGCAGAGACCTGGCCAGCCCAAAAGCACCACGGTCAGGCAAGGCCCCAGGGTGGCCACAAGGAGCGGAGCCTCCCAAGTCGCAGCTCAAGTCTACTTCAAAGAAAATCTAAAGCACCTGCCTAAGGGAATCTTCAAATAAGACACGGTTTGTGAAAGTAAAACTCTGAAAATTAATTTGATGGTGGTAAAGCAATTCGGCCAATCTTCCCCTGGGGCAAGGAAGCCGTGAAGGAAGGGAACTGCTGGAACCAGCAGCAGCCTCACCAGGCTGCTTCAGAGTCCCTGGCCTGCGGACTCTGCAGAGGGGCTGAATCGATTGATCAGGGCCAAGTGCTCTTCCGTTGAGTGGCCTGGATCCGGATCGTGGTCTTGGGTGGTGGTCCTGGGGTGCACTTTCAGCAAGCCAAGCTGGGGGGACTTGCAACACCCCCCTGATAGATCCAGCAGCTGGGTAAACCCCAGCGATTTGGAACAGAGCTTCCCCCCCCTTGGAAGCAAAGTTTCACAGAGCTAAAAAAACAACCAATTAATTGACGGGACAGCATGAGGAAAGGGCAGCAAAATAAAAACAGCCATAAAACTCTAGAATCCTTTTTTGGGGACAAAAAGGGTCAGAGCATGGAATGGGAGGAAGAGAGCCCAGAACTCAGAACTCCCACACCAAATGCTTCCAAGACAACTGAAGAATGCCTAGAAGCTATACATCAAATGAAAAAGGACTTTGAAAACCAAATAAGAGAAGTGGAGGAAAAATTGGGA
>JAQQSW010013418.1:0-12321 GCA_028646575.1 Pseudocheirus occidentalis
ACACACACACACACACACACACTTCAAGTATCTGAAACTTAGAAAAATAAGATGAATTATTGGATGTTACTTTCTTCTCTCTGGCCAGATAAAAGTATCATAGATTGGGGGGTGGGAGGGGAAGGCATTTCTGTCTTTGTCTGCTTTCATTTTCTAGCATAGACACTGCCATGTCCTAAAGCCAGAGCACTTTAGGATACACTTGATGGATAAGTCCTTATTTTTGTACACTGAGTATCTGAATCTCTCTATAGCATATTCACATTAATAGGATTTTCATTTTGAAAATAAGGAGAAAAAAACAATCTTTGAATGCTTCTGACTCTTATTCATTGAGGTAAAAACAAGTTGAAGTGATTTCCCCCCCCTCTCTCACACAGATAAAAGAGCTACTTTTTCCAATAGCATCCTTTTCTGGGAACAGCTCTAATGAATTTATGTCATGATAATAGATGTCATGATAATTTATGTCATGATAATAGATTGCCAACATTTTAAAAAAGGGCTTTAATGTTTTCAAAGCACTTTGCACATATTATCTTGTTTGATCCCAACAACAACTATGTGAGGTGGGTTATTCCCATTTCAGAAGTAAGGAAACTTAAGCAGAGAGTTAAGGGACTTGCCAAGGTCACACAGCTATTGAGTGCTCTTGATGCATTGTATGACACTAGCCACTATACAATGAAGTGCAAAGAAAGGAAATATAACATCTCCAACCTCTTTTCCCCAAGAGATGGGAAAATTGAGGCACAGAGAGGTTAAATGAAATGGTTTAAATATGTAATAAAAGTTAGCTTAGTCCACTCATTTCTGTGGGGTGTGGATAGGATCAAAACTTACTCTTTTCATTGTTGTCTAGCTTATCTCTTAGGCAATATCACCAAAAACGGTATTTAGAACTTGTGCAAATGTCATACACTTTATTCTCAAGGGATTAATTCTAAAGATTAATGCTGCTGTCCTTACGTTCTTAAAGTTGAATAATTTATATTTTTAGTGTGAGTCAGAAACTAAACTCAGGGGAAAAAAATAAAAATTTTTGACAAGGGAAGACAGTTTCAGTAGGGTGGGGGGAAGTTTTGAAGTGGTAGGAGCTATTGCAATATTTTGGAGGAATAAATTCAATAGGAAAGTGAAACTAAGGCTCAATCTTATTTTTGTATCCTCATTTTGCCCTGCTTAGATATTTAAAAACAGAAATTAGATTTATAGACATTTGGTGTTGGGTGCTGGAAAGTTAGAAAGGGCACAGCATTGAGAACTGGTCTCTTTGTACATGAATCTTAGTCAATTTACAATTTAAACATTCACAGAAATAATTCACTGTTAAATTGTGCTGACCTTGGGAAACCAAACTATCACACAAATAGACTGAGCAACAATGGTTTTCTATATGTGAAGTAATACTCTCCAAAGTTTTTACAAACCAACCTTTTTTATTGTTTTCCCACATTGTCTTGATTAATTTTCAAATTAAAAAAAATTAATTAAAAATATCTTGGAAAAGACATCTCTTCCTCTTGTCATAGAAAAAACAGCATAATACCAACCTTTGCTGCAGCATCTCAACTCTTATGATTGGATGATCTACAGACGTGAAAAAAAATTGAATAAAATATCAAAGGAACTTTTTATCCTTTAGAAAAAAGATGACAAATGCTGATGATAGATAACTAAATGACACCCAGAAGTTGATGTGTTCAATGACTTTTTTTTTAAGCACCGTCTCTATTAGTGAACTACGAACCTGAAAGTGGAATGGGGGCAATGCTGTGTGGTGAGCAGAGTGTTAGTCTTGGAGCCAGGAAGATTTAAATCCAGAAATCATCCAGATGATTTCTTTTTTATCTGTGATGTTGGGTAAATCCATTAACCTCTCAGTCTCAGTTTCCTTATTTGTAAAATGAAGAAGCTATTCTCAGTGATGTCTAGCTAGGATTCTGTCCAGCTCTAAATCTTGAGTTTTATGTTCTCATGATCCTACAAGGATCATAGGAAGAAGTACAAATAATTAGGAAACTGTAATGAAAGGTTATTTAAATAAATTCCATCTATTTTTTCCAATGGCTGCTCTTTACTTTATGGACTTATGCCCTTTTTATGACAACTTGAATCTCTCAGAGAGCTGAGTATAACCACCTTCATAGATTTTTTGATTCCTCCCATAATCCCCATTGTCAAATATAGGATCCCTGACTAAAATTCTTAAACTGTTGCCTTTAGGTGGTAATAAATTTATGGTATAGTCTTATATTTACCTATTCATGAACACTCTATGGTTATTTCTTCAGTTGTCTGGCATACTTAAAAATATTCACACACTAGGAGTTTGTATCTTTAGCTATTCTCTACATTCTTATAATTATTTATCAGCATCATGTGACCATGTGAAATGGCATGGGACAAAACAAAAATCCCTTGCTCTGTTCCAGTCAGGGATGGTAGACTTGGATTATTAATGGATAATTTTAATTATAGGTTCCAAGGAAATTGGTCATTGATGCATGTGACTAGATTTAAGGTGCTTTTCTGACGTTAATCACATGACCATCTGGGTTTAAAAAATAACTCCTTTAAAAGGAGTCATAGATACTGTCTACCACTCCTACCCTCTCCCTATAATTGACCCATAGATCTGACAGAAGGCAGCTAGGTGATACAGTGCATAAAGTGCCAAGAGTTGGGAAGACTCATCTTTTGGGGGAGGGGGAGTTGAAATAGCTAAAAAATTTTTTTTATTGATTTGTTTGTTTACTTTTAGTTTACAAGATTCAATTCCACAATCCTTTGAGTTTCAAATTTTCTCCCCTCCCTTCTCCCCTCCCCCATGGCCGCATGCAATCAAGTATAGGATCTGCAAGTACTTTCACATTAGACATTAGTCTGGTTGTAAAGAAGGGTTGTAACTGTTGGAATGAACAATGGGAAAGAGGAAACAAAACCAAACACGGAAAAGAAAGAGAGCATGTAGTTTGCTTCAGTCTCCATTTAAACTCTATTCTTTCTAAATCTTTCTCTGAATGTAGACATCTCCTTCCATCCTGAGATGTCTTATAGAGTTGTCTTATAACTTTGTGTTGCTGAGAAGAGTCCAGTCTATCAAAGCTGGTCATCACACATACATTGTGTCTATCATTGTGTACAAATTTCTCCTGGTTCTGCTCTTCTCATTTAACATCAGTTCATATAAGTCTCTCCCAGTAAATATGAAGTCCATCTGCTCCTCATTTCTTATAGCACAATAGTATTCCATTATATTCAGATACCTCAACTTGTTTAGCCATTCCCCAATTGATGGGCATCCCCTTAATTTCCAATTTTTTGCCACCACAAAGAGAGCTGCAATAAATATTTTTGTACAAATGGGTCAGAAATACTTGTCTTAGTGAGTTCAAATCCATGTGTGACTCTAATCTGTTACTAGCTGTCTGACCCTGGCCAAGTCATTTAATCTTGTTTGCCTCAGTTTCCTCATTTATAAAATGAGTTGGAAAGGGAAATGGAAAAGTATTCTAGTATCTTTGCCAAGTAAAATCTATCTGGACTTGAGCTGGGAAGTAAAGATTGTATATAAGTGTGTGGAGGCGTTTCTGTGTGAAGGAGCTAATATAAAATATGTATAAGCAGAACACATTATAGGGACCTAGTATTAATTTAAAAGAATATACACATACATATACATGCATATCCACACATGTATGCATATACATGTATACTACATTTAAAAATTGTTTTTCAGTTGTTTCAGTCATGTTTGGGTCTTTGTGATTCTGTTTGGGGATTTCTTTGTAAAGACATTATAGTACTTTGTCATTTTCTTCTCCAGCACATTTTGCAGACAAGGGAACTGAGGCAAGTGACTTGGGTCAAGTGACTTGCCCAACATCACACAGCTAGTAAGTGTCTGAAGCCAGATTTGAACTCAGGTCTTCCTGACTTGAGGCCCAGTGCTCTCTCTCCTGTGCCACATTGATGCTCCATTATGGAAAATTATAAAGTTTTAATTATGATACTGAATGTTAATGCATTAACCTAGTATTAAAAAAAAGAGTGGGGAAAAGGATTAGAAAATAAACTGAAAGTTACTTCAAAGAGTTTTCCACCTAGAAGACTCATACTTAAAATGTGACATATGCAGAGACATATGCAAAGGGGGGAAGTTCTGGAATAAAATTTATTTTACTTAAAACAGTTCCAAAAAGAGTAAGATTCATTATAAGGATTTCACATAATGCAATAATAAAAAAAGATAACTTTAAGGGAAACAAATAGGGACACTACACTCTTCTTGAAAGTACCATAGTTAAGGAATCTTGTGTTTTGGCCCAGACCTATGTATGATTCAATTGGTTCATGGAGCCCCAATGTGGAATTTCTGCTATGGATGCAGATTGGTACTTTTTTGGAAATAGTCTTAGAAATGTGTTTTGCATATTGAGAAGACTTTCTCAGGGTCACAAGGTAGTATCTGTCAGAGGCAAGCTTTAAACCTGTCTTACTGACTCCAGAATCACCTCTTTCCAACTATTCCACATGTGAAACATTATCAGTTTTAACTATCCATTGACCAAATTGCCTAGTGTCTTACTAAAGGAAAAACTACTGAAATGAGAAAGTTTTGATCATGACAATAATTTAAAATGACTTTATTGTTTTTCTTTTATAACTCAATAAATGTTAAAGATAAGCAGGGAAATTATAGCTCTGAATTCAAATTTTGAAAAAAAAAGAAAGCTTTCAATTTAAAGAGATTTCTTGTAATCATGGAATATAAATATTAAATAGTCTACTGCTTTTTTCAGTCTCTTATGGTTCCATCACAATAATTGGTCATATTCTAGGACATAAAGAACCCATAAATAAATTTATAAAGGCAGTTTAGGAAGCTAGGTTGTTCAGTGAATAGAGTTCTAGGCTTGGGGTCAGGAAGACTTGAGTTCAAATGTGACCTCAGAAATTTACTAGCTGTGTGTACATGGGCAAATCATTTAACTTCTATTTACCTTAATCCACTGGAGAAGGACATGGCAAACCACTCCAGTGTCTTTGTCAAGAAAACCTCATGGACTATATGGTCTACTTGGTCATAAGAATTAGACTTGAGTGAAGAACAACAGAAGAAATATTAACTATATCCTTATAGATGCTTAATAATGAAATTATTACGAATAAAGGAAATATGAAGAAAAGATGTGCATCTAAATATAAACAAGCATTATTATACTAAATAGTAGGTTAAAGAAGAAAGAGAATGATCAAAATGAAACAATATACGAAGATATGCAGGAAGCATTTAAAGTGGGCCTTAAGAGTATTTCTATCTCTGTAAATGTGCTTCAAGACTTCATTGAATCTGATCTCATTCATTGGAGTACTCTTTCCTATCCATCCATGCTTTCTTATGGATTGTGACTTTTGTCCATGATCTTCAACAGTTTTTCACGGTATCCATCCAGTGTGCTTGCAGGTTTTTATCTAGTTCTCTTGACATTGGCATGTGAGGTCTCTATTAAATGTTTCTTTCCCTTGCTACATGACAGGCCTGTTTCCATTTACATGTTTTACATAAATCCTCATGCACAATATTTTATTGGTAATATATTATAGCCTAATCACTCCTTCCATTGCCTTTGGGGTGACTGGCAACTTTGATTCTTTAGAAACTACCATAATTCACAGTTATAGAGTCAAGTCGGGTCAACAAGCATTTTGTAAAACAATTACTATTTGACAGACACTCTTCTAAGACTTGAGAATAAAAATACAAGCAAAGCAAAAGACAGTCCCAGTCATCAAGGAGCTCACATCGAGGAGATGAGATATAAAAGGGAGCTAAAAGCAAGGGACATGGGAGGAGATGAACATACTCCACCCAGAGACATAGTACACAAAGTCCTGTGAAGATGAGGCAGGTATAGGCTGGAAAAGAATGAAGGCACAGACGATCTGAGCCTCCTCCTTAAAATGGATGTTCTGGGAGGAACTAGACAATCAAAGAGACAGAGGCGCAGGAGGGGAGGGACTTCCGATGTAACAAGTAGTTCTGGAGTCCAGTAAACTTCTACTGTAAAGAGCGTTCTATGGCATGATAGAAAACGTCCTGTAGAGATGAGTCAGCAGTGCAGCCTGCAGAGGAATGCAAGAAGAGTATAGCATCACTGTAAGACTATTGGTATTAAAACTACATGCTTCTGTTTCTGAGAGAAATTTGGTGTCATTAAGAGCCTTGAATGATTTACCAAAGGCTATACAGACTTTCTCCTGCTTATGAAATTCTAGGCCAAGATCATTTCCATTCAGTATGTTTGTGTAAGATCATCTGTCTCTAATAGCCCAACAATGTGGGTTGTCTATCTGCACATCACAGTCTAAACAATAGGAATTCTTTATATATGTTGTTTTTTTTCCATGTGCGTTAGTTATTTTGAGTTATTATGAGTCTTATTTAGAATGTGAATCTCACTTAGCATATTTATCACATGAATACACATTTAAGGGCATGCAAGGAACATGACCTCATTAACAGAACCTTAGGAAAGCTCGTATGAACTGATGTAGAGAAAAGAAAGTAAAACTAAGAAAACAACTTACAAAATGGCTATAATAATGTAAATAAAAACAACACTAGAAGTAGATGAACTCAGCTATGCCAGGATCACGCTTGGTCACAGAGAACAAATGATAGAGAAATGGGGAGCTATGGGTGCAAAGTCTTACATATGATATCAGATAAACTTACTGAGTCAATGAATTTTGCAAAACAATTTTTCTTTGTTTCAAGGGAGGTTAGTCAGGTTATGATTATGGTACATATAGCAATAAAAAGTCATGGAAGTTTAGTGATTCAAAGTTTCAAGGAGGAGAATTGTCCAAGAGTGGGATAGACTACCTTGAGAGGCAATGATTTCTTTCTCACTGGAAGTCTTCATACAAAGGCTGGTCTTCATACAAAGGCTGGATGGTCATTTATTTGGGATGATGTATGGGGATTCTTGTATCTTGGATTGGGTGAGTTCTGAGGTCCCTTCCAATTCTTAGATCTGTGATTTATCTTAACTTAATCCGTCATTTTACTTAGTGTGTTCATAAGAAGTCCAGCCAAAGAGATAGCATTCATCAAGACAAAAATTGGTATAAGGTCAGTCTCTTGGAGAGTTCTCTAAATAGCAAGTATTCTACTGAGTAGAGTCTACATGGAAATAATTTCTTGGTATTGAGTGTTTATTTTGTATAATACAACAAATAGACATGGCTCTGATGAGATAAAGTAATGTGATATGGTATTCCTATACTCTTTTTGGCTGATTTAGGTGAAGGAAAAAAGGTATTTTTTCTCATAAACAGTTCCCATAGAATCCTTTTTTTTCCCACCATCTCTCTTAGTGAAAACATTCTTTTCACAGGTTAGAATGCTTTCATTCTCTCTCTCTCTCTCATTCTCTCTCTCTCTCTCATTCTCTCTCTCTCTCATTCTCTCTCTCTATTGTTCTCTCTCTCTCTTGTTCTCTCTATTTCTCTCGTTCTCTTGTTCTCTCTCTCTCATATATATGTATGAAGAGAGAAAGAATGAAAGCATTCTAACCTGTGAAAAGAATGTTTCACATATATATGTGTGTATGTATGTATACACACACATATATACATATATATTCTATAATGTGGAAAAAGAACAAAATAAGACCGTAAACATAATATACATATGTATGAGTGCATGTGTGTTTTGTTGTTGTTTCAGTCATGGCCCGCTCTGTGTTACCCCATTTGAGGTTTTCTTTCTTTCTCCAATGTGTGTGTATGTGTGTGTACTCTATTGAAATTATTCAGTTACTATGGTATAAGATAACTCAAACCCAATGTACTGAAATTATTTATCTTTATTATGTTTTAAATTAAATCGGAATATTAGAGCTAGAAAGTCTATCAGCATTGCTAACAAAGATAACTTTTATTTGTATAATACTTTGCCATTTATAAAATGGTTTCATAAACATTGCCTTAAATATTTTTGACTTGACTATTATTTCATCAGCATATGCAATATTTTGATACATTTCCTCTAATAATGCATTCAGCCCCTTCTCTACAGCTTTGACAGTGGTCTGGGGCATTGAGAGTTCAAGTGATTTGCCTAGAGACACATAGCCAGGATATGCAGTAGAGACAGGACATAAACTTGGGTCTTCCTGTACCCAAGAGCAGCTTTCTATACACTATACTATTATACAATGTATTCTACATTATTATTATTTATTTTGTTCTCATAACAATCATGGAAAGTAGGCAAAGGAAGAATTATAACCCCCAAGTGACAAATGAGATTGAGGCTCAGAGATGTGAAGTACCATGCTCAAGGTCACACAGCTAACTCTTTGTCATCAAATATAAGACCCAGAAATTCTTTAGGAGATGACACACTCAGAGGCCATGCAAACAAGAATACATATTGAGGAAGTGCCTGAACATCTGCAGGATGTTCTAGAAGAACATATTCTGGCATTAATGAAACCATGGAATAGTAACCTTTTTCATACTTAGGAGGATAGAGAGAATCAGGGTAGAAACATGTAATGTATGGTCCTCAGGGTCAGGAGACTTGGATTTTAGTTCTGTTTCAATCAGCCTTGATTGCATTAGTCCCACTCCAATTTTAGTATATTAGGGATATGTGGATAATTGATTTTTATTCAGTAGAAGTAAGGGAAGAATCTGAGTGGAATTTAGTAATAATATACTTAAATGGTGACTATGTGGCTGTCAAAATAAATTGTTTTCATGATCCATTCATGCACATATTTTAGCATACGTTGGATGTCCTTTTAAAGTCTTACTCTGATGAATACATACTTGTATGTAAAACATAGCAGTAAAGGTTCTTTCTCACAAAAAAGATATTGAAGGTATTATTATCTCCATTTTACAAATGGAGACATTGAGGCTTTGAGGGGTGACCACTGACCCATTTGCTGTTGTTCAGTCATTTCAGGTGTGTCTGATTCTTTATAATCCCATTTTGGGGGTTTTCTTAGCAAAGATACTGAAGTGGTTTGCCGTTCCCTTTCCTTTCTCCATGATTCATCCTTGGTGATGCAGTTATTAAATGTCTAGGAAGAGTTCAAACCTATCTTGATTCCAGATCCAGCAATCTATTCATGGCACCATTGTCTCTCAAGGTGATACTGTTTTCTTGAAAGTGGGAGAGCAGTGTTGCTCACTACTTGTACTTTGAGAAGCACTAATTTAGCAAAGAGTTCAAGAGCAGGTGACAATGTAGATAAAATATGATTATCAATTAAAATGCTGAAATATTAAAATTAAGAAAAATATTTTAGCATGACAAGTTATGAATGCATTATGTAAGGATGACAAACTTTTTCAGTCTAGGAGGATGAAAGAGCTGAGCTAGAAAGGCACTTTTGAACTTCAAAGCCGGCTAATCTAATCAAGGTCTAGAAATGTAAAATAATAGAATGTAATAACATATTTAAGTTAAGTAACTTAAATAATGTTTAATAACATACCCTATGCTCAAGGGACATAAGAAGTGACAGGTAGAACAAAAATTTCAAGTTGCTAGATGTTACAGTGCCTGGATGTTTTCCTGAGTTCAAATTTGGCCTCAAACACAAGTTGTGTGATCCTGGATAAGTCACTTAACCCTATTTACCTCAGCTTCCTCACCTGCAAAATGAGCTGCAGAATGAAATGGCAAACCACTTCAATATTTCTATCAACCAAACCCTAAATGGAGTCATGAAGAGTAAGACACAAGTGAAAAATATGACTGAATAATAAACCTCTAATTCCAAAATCAGAATCATTTCCACTTCACTATACTACCTTGATTTGTGTGGGTGGTAAAGGAAGTACTATTGCTAAATAATGGTTATTGTAGTATTTAATTAATTAAGCATAGCATATTATATATTTTACAGAAGTATTTGGAATGGTTTATTAGGTGAGCTTGGATAACAGTTCCATGATTTCTTTTACAAGATCAAGACTTGTCTATTGTAGACTAATTAGTGAATACTCATAAAATAGTGGCAAGGTTGATCTGATGAGATCATTCAAACAGTTGTATAGGCAGACCAGGAAATGATCAGTCTATTTATTTTGGTTGACTGAATAACCAAAACAAGTCATTCTGATTAGAGAGACTTCACTGACAAGGCCTTAGTGTAATTCATCATGCTGATGATCCAGATACATGATAGAAATCAGGAAGATGAAAGCTTTGGAAACTTAACAATATTCTTCCCTCAGTTCACAAAATTCTGATAGTATCTGAATGTGAAATTACTAAAAATCAAATTAATTTAGTCTAATGTAGGGAGATAACATTTTGGTAAGAATGCTGGATTTTTTTTGATTGTTGACTGATGTACATATTAAAGAAAGGGATGTTAGCCAGAAGAGTGGAGCACATTAATGTTGCCCTCTTTGCTTAGTTGTTGTACTCGTTTGGATTCATTTGTGTTCCAAAAGGAATAAATTCTTAGAAGGGAGTGATTTTTGTAGCCTCAATCTCTATAGTGCTAAAATGGCAAAATTCCCTGAAACTATGTCCTAGGAACCACAGAATAGATCAACAAAAACCTATAATTTAGTTAGCATTTTTCTGGCCAATGGGCAGCAACACAAACAGATCATACAATAAGAGATTTCATTTTAACGAGTCACACTACCTAGTTTTTGTCTGAAGTTCTTATCCAAGTAGGGTGGCTCATATGTATGAGGAACCAACTAACCTAAGCTGCTTTTTAGTCATTATACCATAGAATAACTTTTATTTGCTTGTGAAAAAGCCAAAAAGACAGTTCTTACACAGTGGAAGAGTTGCTTCTGGAGTCATAAGTTTAGAAATCTTCCTCTGTTGCTTACTACATGTGTATTGTGGCCCAGGCTTGACTATAGGCATCTGATAGTTTAGCTCAGGAATGGAACAAAATGAGATATTTTCTTATCATCTAATTAAAAAAACAGATTTTACTTAACAATGGTATGATAAAATATTCAGTAAGAATGCAGCATTAGCATTAGCTCCCTTGAATACTAAGATATATCTATTTAGAAAGTCAAATCTGAGGCACACCTGAATCTTTCTGTGCTGGGCTTTTATTCTTAGGCAACATGGAAGCTACATCAATGTTTTGATCCTTACTCCTCTTGACCAAATAAGTCTTTAGGATATTTCACTGTATTTTAGGAGAGAAAAAACAAAAGCCACTAGGCTAACTTCTTTAGATGTAGCTTTATACTTGCAGTCTCTGAGATAGTGAAGGACTTTATAACAGACTTACCTTATTTTCTGCAGGCCCGGAGACAGTGAAAACTTAATTGTTCCTATAGAAAATGCACTGGTTCTTGAGTCTGAAGACCAAGACACGAGTGAAGAGTTTGATACTAATTCACTGTTATCCCGGTCATCACACAGCTTCTCTACTTTCTTTTCTTAATCTACAAAACAGGAACAAAAACTCTTGTGCTACTTACCTCTAGGTTGTTGGGAAGGAAGTGTCATCATTGATTTTTCCCTTCCTTCCCCATATCCAATCAGTTACCAATTTTTACTGATTCTATCATACACACAGATATAGATATGTATATGTGTGTATATGAATATATATGTGTGTGCATATACATGCATATCAATCTACATACGTTTATATTTATATTTAAATCTACATATGTATTGCATTTATTTCATTCTTTGTATTCACATCTTCACCACCCTTAGTACATGGACTCATTAATCTCCCATTTCTGCTATAATAATAATCTTGTAACTGGTTTTCTTGATTCCAATCTCACTGTATTTTATAAAGAAGCTGAAATAATTTTCCTAAAGGATAGGCCACTGCCCTGAACAAGAAACTCCAGAGACTAATTATTGCTATACAATGAAATGCAAGTTCTTCAGCTTGGCATTTAGGGTCCTTCAGATCCCCGCTCCAACCTATCTTTCCAGACTTATTTTGCTTTTTAAAAAGTTCATATACTCTATACTCCAGTCAAGACTATTTTCCTTGAGTCTTGCACTCCATCTCCTTCCACTGTGTCTTTGCCCAGCTTGTCCTCCATGCCTGGAATGAACTCCCTCCTCACCCCTGCCTCTTACAGTACTTAGTTTCTTTTATGCCTTAATTCAATTGCTATATTCTAATGGAAGTTTCTCTTCACCTCCTTTGTTAGTGCTATCTCTTGCTTCAAATTGTCTTCCTTTCGGGGTGGCTAGGTGGCACAGTGAATAGAGCACCGGCCCTGAAGTCAGGAGGACCTGAGTTCAAATCCGGTCTCAGACACTTAACACAAAAAAAA
>JAQQSW010013419.1:0-12321 GCA_028646575.1 Pseudocheirus occidentalis
CTCCCTTCCTCCCTTCCTTCCTTCCTTCCTTCCTGGCTATTAGTAGTGTTTTTCCCTTTGACTTAGAAGTTCATATAGTTTGGAAATTAGATTTCTCTGCCTGTTAAACAGGCATTCCTTCAAGTTTTGACCAATGTGTTCTATCTATTTTGAATTTTCTGTCTGAATCTCAAAGTTGTGGGCAATTTTCTTCTATGATTTCTTGAAACACGATATTTAGATTTTGTCTTTCATCATGCTTTTCAGGGATCTCAATGATTTCTCATTTGGTTTTCCAGATCAATTTTTTTTTTGATAATAGTTATTTCAAATAGTTTCAAATTTTATTATTATTATTATTATTATTATTATTATTATTATTATTGCTATTTCTCATTGTATCACTTGCATTTTGTAGTACTGTTCTTTTCTATTTTTTTACCTATTTTGCATATTGATCTTTTGTTTTATATGGTGCCGTTTCTTCTTTTTTTTTGAGATATTTTTAGGGAAAAAATAGGATTTAGCTAGAACCTTTTCAGATTTTTTATTTGGAAGTCTCAAAGTCTATAATCTCTCCCATACAACTCCCCCACCAGTCCAGGAGTTAGATATTTCCCTTCTTGAGAATGTCTTAAGAATTAATTCCTCAATGTCTATAAATCATACTTTTTTCTAGCATGACTCTTCTTAGCTAATGTTTATTGGCAGTAAAAATTGTTATTTTGAGCATGCATTGACTCCATAGCTGCCACTTTGCAACTATCACTCAAGGAATGGAAGGGGAACACAAGCAAGTGAAAATCATTTTTACTTTTGTTTCCTGAATTTCTATATCCACAGAATTTGGTACCAACTTGCCAGCATATTGATGATGAATTCTTTTGAAGTGATACTGGTCCTCAGAAAGGAGGCTTGGTTTGCTTAGAAAGATCAAAGGAAGAAAAAGAAGATATTTAAATCCCTTTTCCCCCTTCACATATTACTGATTTAACCATATAGCCCCATTGCCCAGAGATGCTGAAAAAACAGACAGTAAGTTGTACTGCTCTGTAATTCTTTGGCCCTGGGGAAGGGAGACTGGCTTGGAAGTCAAGTCTTGAATTTTGCCTTTCACTTGCTATGTACCCTTCCTTTTATGAGTAACTTAAACTCTCAGTCTCAGTTACCTTATCTGCAACATCGCTCCCAATACTGACCTTCTAGGGTAACTTTTGCCTGTAACATTCCCTGTTCTAAGTGCACTTCCAGCTCAGATATTTTGTGTCCAATACTCAAAGGTCCTTTACATCTCTGAAATTCTGTGTTCTACATGCCAAGGTCCCTTCTAGCTGTGTGATTTTGTCACGTCCCCAATTTCTGAGACTGCATCGGCATGGAAGCCCAGTGTATAGTGTATGTAAGAGCACCCCCTAGTGGAATTGTCCCAGCAGTGATATCTTGGTTATATTTTAAACAAACAAAACAAAAATGGTTACTGCTTCCCTCCTTTCCTTCTTATCCCATTTAAAGGACCTGCTGAACTTTCTGAGGCACATTCATCACATTAAATCTGTTGGGGAATTTATGGAGGAGATTCCTGCTTAGGAACATTCCACTTCTAGTGTAATCCAGTTGAGATTGCATTAGAAACAGCAGAACATAGAGGAAAAGTGCTTAGATTTTGGAAGTCTTTAGATTTAGTACTTAGGGGACCTGAATTTGAACTCCTTTTCTGCTACGTATTACCTGTAGGGTCTTAGGCAAGTCATTTAGCTTCTCTGGCCTTTAGTTTCTTCATTTCTAAGATGAAAGGCTTGTATTAAATGACCTTAACGGTCCTTTTTGGCTCAAAATATATGATTCCGTGATCCTAAATATTATCATCCTGAAATCCCTGCCAACTTTGAGAATTGTTTGTATTCCTCTTGCCAACAAACATGTTCCAGTGTTTGTAAGGATGAAAATGTTTCCATCTGTCCCTGTGACATCTCTAGAACAAATAATAAAAGTCACAAAACATGGAAGAAAAGAAGGTGCCCTTGAAGTGAAGATTCTAGAATCTGAGATCCAGAAGGTTTTTAGAGGGCATGCATGTAGTCCAAATCTCACATCCAGGGAAGGGTTATCCTCTTTCAATGTCTGCTTGTCATAGCAAGCATAACATGGAGATTCCCGTCTCCTTTGGTAACTCATTCCCATGCCAAATAGCTCTGAGTGTTAGGAACTTTTTTCTTATATTTAGTTGAAATCTCTCCATTGTTTCTAGTTCTGCCCTCTGGGCCCATGTAGAACAAATCTAATCCATGTTCTCCTTGCTGGTCTTGCAGATACCTGTTTCTTACAAATCTCTTCTCTAGGCTAAATATTTTTTGTTCCTCTGACTGATCCTTATATGGCATGGTACCCAGGTTCCTTCCCATTTTGGCTGTCTTCCTTAGAGAACTGTCTAGTTTGTCAATGTTCTTTCAAAATGAGAAATCCCTTCTACAATCTCCAGCAAGTGGGCTTGTAAGGCTCTGCTTCAAGACCTTTAGGCATGGTTACTCATTACCTCACAAGACAACGCAACTATCGTAAGATTTAGTTGTTAGGAAACTCTTTTATATGGACATGAAATCTTTCCCCTTGCAACTCTGACCCATTGTTCTTCGTTGTGGTCCCTGGGGCCAAGCAGAAAAAGTTTAATAACTGTTTCTCTTAACAGCACTTTACATGTTTAATGATAGTAATCATGTCTCCCATTAGCCTTTAGTCTTTTCTTCTCCAGGCTAAACATTGAGATTTCCCTCAACAGGTCCATGTAAAGGAGGGACTTTAAGTCCCTCTCTTTCATGGTTTCCTTCCTTTTAATGTACTTCACCTTATCAATTATTGCTGTTTGGTCATTTCAGTTGTGCCCAACTCTCTGTGACCATGTTTTGGGGTTTTCTTGGCAAAGATGCTAGAGTAGTTTACCTTTGAAGAGCTGAGGCAAGCAGGGTTATGGGCCTTGCCAGCATCACACAGTTAATAAGTGTCTGAAGTTCCAAGTCCAGTACTCTATCTGCTTGTGCCACCTAGATTCCCTTGTCAGTGTCCGTCCTCAAATGTGACATCCAGAACAGAACCCAATTTTTAGGCTTCTGTTTTTTATCATGTTTCATATTGGCCAACCAAGTAGACTTACATTAGTTTTAGTCAAGAATGTCTGTATCTTGTATTACATACATATATACAAACACAATCCATGCACACACATGCATATAACATACACACATGTATATACAGATATGTGTATACATATGCATATACATGTATGTGCATGCATGTATTATGTAAGTTCCTTGAAGGCAGGGGCTATCTTGTTTACATTTGCATCCCAACACATTGCTTAGCACATAGCAGGCATTTAATAAATTCTTGTTGGTTGATTGATTATCCCAGGGCTCTCCGTTTGACCTTACTAGGGAGGCCTAAAAATTCTAAACCATTGCTCTGTGTGTGTATGTATGTATTCATGTGCGTGTACATGTGTGAGCCTGTGTGTGCAGGTTAGGGAGAATTTCTCAGTGTTTCAGAGTAAATTTTCCTTCAGTATTTTAGGGTTGTCAGAATAACCCTTGCCCTCTGTGTCTTTTAAAAGTTTCTTTAGGGGTCAAAGAGCACCCCACAAGAGGCCTATGAAGCTACTTAGAGTGAAGAAATCTGGTGCTTCATCCTGTTTCTGCCACTAGGTTGCCCCACAGTCTGTGACTTCAGGTATGTCATACCTTCAGGTGACTTGGGTTTTCTCATGTTTAAAATAAGGACATTAAGAGTTTAAAGTCTTCCTGAATTCCTGTCTAGTGCTCTATCCACTACAAACTCAGATGCCTGTGTCATCCATCCTTAATAAAACTGTGACTAACGGAACTCAATAAAAATCAATTTTAGTGCTTTCTATTTTCAAAACATGTACTGGATGAAAAAATTTGGGTAAATATGCATCTCTGATCCCATAGACCCCTCAATCTAATAGTATGTGAAGATACATTGATGGAAAATCATTATTTATCGAATCTAAAGGATTAAAAAATATTATCAACTCTTATGAATTAGAGGAAGTTTCCTAGGGAATTTGTAGTTAAATTGGGTCTTAGAGTGTGGAAAGGAATACAACAAATAGGGTAATGCGGGAAAGGGGTTTTCTTGGCAGAGGGAATAAGATTGAACAAATGCACAGATGTGGGAAAAATCATAGGGTATCACAGAATTTAAACTGGAAGGGACTTTAATGATGATATCTAGTGTAACCCATGACTCAAGGCCCTTCAAACAGGGACTCCCCTCCTAGTTTGGAGGAGACAGAAGTAATAGTCAGTTTCCTTATTTATAAATGAAGAACTAAAGGGACTTGCCTAAAGTCACAAAGTATTAAGTAATAGAGTCATGATTTGAACTTAGGCCTTCTGATGAAATAATCCATTACTTTTACTGGAAAGTAGCCTTATTTAGTAAGAAAAATATAGAATTTGTAGTCATATTTGAGTTCAAATCCTTCTTCTGAAACCATGTAACCATAGTCAATTTAATTCCTCTATGAAACTCATTTTGCCCATGTTTAAAATGGTGATGAAGGTTTTGTGTTGGACTAGACTAAGGTCCAGTTTAGGTCTAAATTATATTATTTTAAGGTGATATTATACCCATTCAGCAGGGGCTACCAGTTTCAAATGATATGATTTTTCTGCATGGGAGACCTTCAATAAATGTTTGTAAGATGAAATTCATTGAGGTAGCTTGAATTGTCAGTACCAAGATGGCAAACTCCAACTCTAGAAGGCTTAGGTCACACTATTTTCAGGAGAGTTCCATATTTAGTCTTCTTTATCCTGAAAGAAAGCACATTCTTAATGACAAAATAAGGAAGAAGATATCTCCTAAGATAGAAATGGAGCCGTTTACAAAGTACTTTTCCCATCTATTCTTTCATCTCACAGCCTTTGAGAGAATTATAGAAAAGACAATTTTTACTATTTTACATAGAGATAAACTGACCCTCAGTGTGGGGATATGGTGTGCCCAAGAACACAGGGCCATTTGGTACAGGATTTGAAATCTGATCCCAGACCTTCTGACTCCCTGGGCAGGGATTCTTTTCTTAGCCTTCCTTGCTCCAAGCAGTTAGGTAGCTCAGTCAAAAGGCTTCACCCAAGGCCCTAGAAGGCCACAGGTTCCCCACTCCTAGCCTAATGCAAAGGAAGCTCATTTGAAGGAATTGAGGATGTATAACATGGATTAAAAGAAGGGGCTGAAAAATGTCAAATGTTTGTAGATCTGTCATGGGAAGAGAGGGAACAGATATGTTCTGTTTGGGAAGCATCATGATGTGGTTAATGGAGAGCCAACTTAATAGCTAGGAAGGCCTGCTGTTGTAGGGGATGGAGCAGGCCATGTTGTACATGGCACAACACTGGACAGTGGAGAACAATGAATGTGAATCAGAAAACCTGGGCTGAGATCTTTACTCTGCTTCTAACTCTGTGACCTTTTAGTTAATAGGGCCACAGTTTCTTAGGGCCTTCTTAAAATCACAGCAACTCTTGAAGACTGTTTCTGAGCAATGGAGGGCTTGTATCTGTATCACTGAAGGGAGAATTAAGTGATGAGATGACAAATTATTAAAGGGTTGGAGCATAATGTGGGCACTCCCAACCTCACAGAATTGTTGGAAAGGTAGCACATTGGTAAGAATAAGAAGCCATAGAAACGAATGAATGAAAAAGCCTTTCTGAAGGGCTTACTTGTTCAGTAGCTCTCAGTCATGTCCAATTCTTTGTGACCCCTTTTGACCTTTTCTTGGCAAAGATACTGGAGTGGTCTGCCATTTCCTCCTCCAGCTCATTTTTATAAATGAGGAAACAGAGACAAACAGGATTAAGTGACTTGTCCAAGGTCACACAGCCAGTAACTACCTGAGGCCAGGTTTGAACTCTTCCTGATGTGAGGACCAGCACCCTAGCTACTGTGCTACCCAACTGCTTGAAGAGGTTACTACGCGCTGAACTTTACTAAGACCCTGGTGATACTAACACAAAAGTAGGAGGCTCTTCCTTCAAGAGGTTTATATTTTAATACAGGAAGACAACATTTATGGGGGTGATGGTCAGAAAGGGGATTTTGAGTCTGAGGAGTCACAGGGATTGTACATAAAGCCAGAGGACAAAGGACTGGCATGTCCTTTACTGTAGCAAAGGTAATATTGATTTGATTAGTGTTCCCTGAATAAGCTATGGGAGGTACATTGGTATTTCCTCATTCATTCACTTACTGGCTCACTCACCACTCAAAACAGCTGAACCACAGGATGATGTTCTGATGTTGAGTGGGTTAGCTCTTAGAAGAGTGGGGTGTGGCCTCTAAAGGTCTGGTCGAGAGGGTGACTGTTCCAGGTAGGGAGAAGTTGGGAAGAGGTAGTGGGGAGGAAAGGTGACAAGATACTTGGTTAAGTCCTGGTCTCCTGGTGGTGGCTGGATGGGATTTGATATTAAATAGGAGCTAGTATTATCACAAGCAACTCAGATACCCATTTTTAGTCTGTATCATCCATAGGCACACTCAGGTCACTACATCACAAATTGGCCATTCTACCCTCTAAGGGCCAGGCCCTTGTATGGCTCTGTAATATTCTTTGTGATATCTCTCTTCTTTTTTACCTTTCTTCTACCACATCTGCTCCCTCCCGACTTTGCAAAACATTGCCATGTCTCTGCTTCTCTCAAGGCTTCAGTTTTCTTTACTATTCATTTGTCTGCATAGAGCATCATTTCCCTCTATATGGCAAAGATTACAATTTCTTCATTGGAGTGGTCCTTCTGCAAAAACAGGAGGAGTTCCACCAAACCTTAGTTACTGTGACTGAAACAATTCATTCTCTAAACACCAAATTTTGGGGGATGAGCTCTTATGCTGATCCTAGCTAAGTGTATTCCTAGGCCTATGTGCAAATGAACAAATTCAGCTCAACTTCTTAAGTTCCTAATATGCTAAAGACATTGTATACAGTAATGAGGAAAAAGATTAAAGGGAACTGGTCCATTGCTTCAAGGAGCTTACAATCTACTGGGAGCCTGTAACAGTCCACAGAGGGGTGTTCTGGAACTAGTCCAATTAGCTAGAGAACCAGTTGTTAGATTTTCAGTGTGAGCATACACAGGACTTCAGCAAACTACAAATTAGGACTAGATTTATTGTTCTGTTGATATTTCTAGATCTGAGAAAGTAACAGAAAATGTAAGTAGTGAAGAATAAACTTAAAAGTGTGCCCTGCATACTTTTTTGGACATCCAGCTCATCCATAGCTAATTTGTAAACAGATGAATAAAGACAAAGCACATGAAAAAGAAAGTAAAGTAATTTCAAGGTAGATGAGAATGAATATCAGGAAAAGTCTCTTATGCAAAAGTCTCAGGAGCAGGGCTTTGGAGCAAACTAGGAATTCTCGATCCCCTTTACTCCATCCTTGGAGACTTTTCAGGTAATTCTTGCCAGGGCTTGCACTCCCCAGGTAGAGGGTTTGAAGGCATGAGGTCATCTCTGGGCCATCATGAGGCATCAGAGAAGGACTGCCATGGAGAGTGTGGTATATATAAAATCATAATAACTATAATGAAAGCAATAATTCACATTTATTTAGCCCTTTGTGGTTGGAGAAGAGGTTTCTTGGCCAAATGATTTATGAAGGATTTCACATATCCTGCTTCACATCGCTGTTTTGAGGCAGCTGTATTCTAATGGAGGAAACACCAGATCTGAAGTGGGAGGTCTGAGACCTTGCTTTCCTAAGGTTCAGTTTCTTTGTCCGCAAAATGGTATAAGAATAATTGCACTAACTCCCTCACAATTGTTGTAGAAAAAAATGTATATTAAACAGTTTGAAAACCATAAACCATAATTTAAATGAAAATTATTATTATAATATTCCAAGCCATGAGCAAAGGCTTATTAAAAATTAACCTTTTTAAGAATATCCCATCCATTTTTTAATCTATCCCTTCTACCTCCTCTGTCCAGTGAGTCATCACCTTTAATAAAAGAAAAGAAAAACAAAGCAATTCAGCAAAACTAACTAACAACTGGATTTGACAGTATGTATAATGTTCTACACCCATAGTCTCCAACCTCTATGGGAAAAGGAGGAAAGCACATTTTCTAATTTTATATGCGGGGATGTTTGGTCATTATAATTGCCCAAGTGTTCAGTTTTGTTTTTGTTTCTTTTCATTTATGTCACTGTGGTTGCTGAATATACCATTTTTCTAATTCCACTTATGGCACATCAGTTCATATCCATTTTCCCACCCATCTCTTAATTCTGTATACTTTTTCTGATGACACAGTGATATTCCATTATGGCCATGTTCCACATTTTGCTTAGCCATTCCCTAACAGACTGTCATACACTTTGATTCTTTTATTTTTGCTCCTACAAAAGTGCTGCTTTGAATATTTTGATGCACATGAGACTATCGTTGCTTGTTTCTACCTAGACGGTTTAGCTATTAGCAAAAAGAATTAGGGAAAGATGGTAATGGAACAGGATTTACTACAGCAAGGGGAGTGGCCACCCATCACAATAAATTCTAGCATATTGCCAACAAACTGTTCTTGGGTCTGATCTCTCTGAAGTCCTTTTTAAAATGCCGGGTAGGGCTCTGCCCCAGTGTTTCTGGCTCAGACAGTTTAGTCTGCCTGCCTGCTCTTGTAGCCAAGTTCCCTACAATAATGACAGCTGATTTTTACCTATTTCTTTACGCTTAGGACGTGTTTTCCCATGCATTCTCCTAGTGGATCCTCATACCAGAGCTGTGAGGGAGAGCGTGGAGTGATTAGTGTCTAGATGTTGTGAAGAAGGAAATTAAGGCAAAGACTGGGAGTTGAGTGGCCTGGGTTGATGTCTGCTTTCTACCCACTAACATGATATGTGATTTTGGGCAAATCATTCCTCTTTCTGAGCCTTAGCTTCTTCATGTTTAAAATGACAACATTTGGGATCCAGCGAGAATTAAGTGAGACAATGTGTGACCTGATGTGCACACATGAATGTTTTATTATGTTTGTAATTGAGATAATTTTTCTAACCTTTCTGATGACTCCCCTGTGCCCTCTTTCTAGATGGGTAGTTAACTTTTTCCAATTAACCTTCCAAACACAATTCTTCATTGTTATTAACCTAGGCAACCTCTGCTGTGTGAGTGTCTTACTACCCAGTGCCTGGGATGGCAAACCTGGTCCCCACACCTCTCCTGTCTCTCATACCCCAGGGCTGGAAGGCTAACCTTTCCCCAAGAATCTCAGGCAGCATTCTCTCCCATTGACTCACTTGTCACTCAGTGTGATCAGGTGATGATTCTCAGAGTCTGTGGAATGAACAAACACCAGCTCTGCTCTCCCATGGAGAATGGGATTAGAGGGCAGGTGGCATCACGCAGAGCAATGTTCTTTCATTGTGTATTTGTCCAGCATTGAGAACAGATGGGAACTTGGCTTGAATCTGAAATCAGTGCCCTACCTTACAACCCAATTCATCTTCCTCTACCTATAAACTCATAAAGTATGCATACAATCATAAAATAGCAGAGTTGGACAGAGCATACACATAAAGCTGGAAGAATCCACAAAATAGGAAATATCAGAACTGGAAGGAGCCTTTATACATAGAAGGCATCATTTAAAAAATGAGGAACCACCAACTTTATTCATCTGGCTGGAAAGAGATCATGTATGCTCTCTTGGGGCTGGTCCTCAGTTCTGATATTTCCTATGAATCTTTTCTTCTTTATTCCAAACATCCCCACTTTCTTCAGTTATTTCACATATGACATAGATTTAGTCCCCTCTTCATCCAGATCACTGTCTCCTGGCCTGAATCTAGTTTGTCAAAACCCGTCCTAAAACATGCCAGCTAGAGCTAAACATTGTGCATTAAAAGAGATCAAAAGATGGCAAAGGACAGCAGGATTATCTCCTCCCTAGTCCTATACACCATGCAGCCCAAGATCACTAGCTTTTTGGCTTGCCTATTCCCATTGAGTTTATAGTTTACTTAACCCTCTGCCACATCTTGCCCATCACACTCCTTTCCTATATAAACCATTGTCTAGCCACATTTTTCTTAATTTGAACTTATACAAGTGATTTTATTTTTGAATTCCAATTTTGGGAATTTGTATTTATTTCTATTCCGTTTTATCTTATTTGCTTCAGATCATCATTATAGTCTATTGATTTATTTTGACCTCATGATTCTGTTTTATTTACCATCACTTTCTCCTTCTCCTCCTTCTCCTTCTCCCTCTTTCTTTCCCTTTTCCTTTTCCTTTCCCTCTCCCTTTCCCCCTCTCTCTTTGTCTCTTTCTCCCTCCCTTCCCATCTATCTTTTTATCTCTACCAATTTAGTATCATCTGTAGACAGGATAAGCAGGACATCTGGGCCTTGAAACTAGTCATGAATATACTATTGAGCAGCACAAGGTTAAAGAGAAATTTTTTTGACACAAGAAAGCTCCCTCCAGTGGGACACCAATCAACTTGGAGAGAGGTTTTCTGGGAGAGGTAGAGCAGGATGGTGAAGTCTTTGAGGATGGTGGCAGGAGATAAGTACGTTGAAGAGTTCGGAATAACATGTTCATGTCTTAGGAGAAGGCAGAGTTGGGTCCTGAAGAGATGGGTATATTATAGTAGCTAGGATCATATGCATACAATTAACCTCTCTGTGCCTTATTTTCCTTTTCTGTAAAATTAAGGGGATGTACTCCATGATCTCTAAGAATACTGTGATCCCTTAAATTTTATTGTCCTACAACCCTGGGGGGGGGACAGGGTGAAGTATTTACATAAGCTTTTCTTATCCATTCAAAGCAAGGTCCAATGGGAATGTTCCTCTACAGTGTGCTAACACTCAGTCCCAATTTTGTCCATGTCTCTAGGTGACAACATAAATCAGCAATTACTGATTGAACACTTGAGGAGTGTTTAGCACTTTCCCAGTCCCATGATACTCATGCATAAGTCATTTTGAAAACATCAAAACAATTCCTATTTGTCCCCTTCCATCAAATTCTCTTTGCCTCCACTCTGCCCAGAGGTACTAACTTAATCTTTAATCAATTCCTTTCTCATCTCACTCCCCAAACAAGTTCCCCCTACTGGCTTCCTTATTTTTCTCTGTTCAATACTCCATAGCATATAATAACTCCTTATGGCCCATGATATTAAATATAAACTCTTTTACACTGTAAGGCAGGTTGGGTAGCTGTTTTCAGGCCCATTTTAAAGCTGAGGGAAAAAAATCAGTTCTGGGGGGGAAGTAACACTAATATTATTTCAAGGCTCTGAGATTTTGTCCATATGGATGATCCCCCTTTTGATACAGAGCACATCCTCTGGACAGCTCAGTAGAGCAGACCTGACAAATTCATTTTTTTTGCAGCCAACTGGTGGTGAACATTTCTGACCTTGGCTAGATTGGTCCTTGGATGACAGGGCCCAGTCTTTCAATGGACTCATACCCATAGTCTTTTGCTCTAGTAGGACCAAGCAGAGTTCATTCTCTGATGGCATAGCATAAAAAACTCAGAACAACTTCTGTATCATTATTAGGCTTCAAAGTTGAGTGCTAGTCAAAGAAAAGTCTTTTTAAAAATTCACATTTGTAGCACTTAAAGATTTGTAAGGTATTTTCCTAAAACAACCTATTTAGATAGGTGGTACAAGTATTATTGCTCCCATTTCACACATGATGAAACTGAAGTTTCCTTTGCCTTTTCCCTTCCCCTTCCCCTTCCCCTTCCCTTTCCCTTCCCCTTTCTCTTCCCTTTCTTCTCTTCCCTTCTGTTCCCCTCTCATCCCTCCTGTCCCCTTCCCTTCCCTGCCCTGCCCTTTCATAAAGGCATCTCCTGGGGGCGGAGCCAAGATGGTGGTGTAGAAGCAGCAAAGCACCGCAGCTCCCACACAAACACGCTAAAAAACTCATAAAATGGGACTCTAAACAGATTTTCAAGTTCCAAAACTCTCCAAAAGACAGAAAGCACATCTGTTGCTACAGGCAGCACAGCAGGCAGGGTGCTTCGCAGAAGTCTGGAAGCCGCTGCCAAAACCCGGACCGGCTCAGGCCCTGGGGCATCTGGCTGGGAGCAGTGTCTATATGAGCTGCACTGGAGGCACAGTTACCACATTTATCAGGCCAGAAGACAAAAAAGGCTAAGAGAAAGGTCAGTGGATTTTGCTAACTGGGGAGGAGAAGAGCAGGTCCGGCCAAACTGCTCCCAGGGCAAGGAAGCACCGGGAGGCGACTGTAGCAGCAGGAATGGAGCAGCAGCGGCTTCCACTGGGCTGCTTCAG
>JAQQSW010013420.1:0-12321 GCA_028646575.1 Pseudocheirus occidentalis
AGTTTTGGAGCTTGAAAATCTGTTTAGCGTCCCATTTTATGAGTTTTTTAGCGTGTTTGTGTGGGAGCTGTGGTGCTTTGCTGCTTCTACGCCGCCATCTTGGCTCCGCCCCCAAGGGTATGCATTTTTTATAGATCTTTTGGCATAGTTTGAAATTGCTCTCCAGAATGGTTGAATCAGTTTACAGCTAAAGTGCTTGGCCCTGTCAAAGGGTTCAGCCTCAGAGGTAGATGTGATTTGTCAGGCACTCTAAGGACCACAAGACTTTTCCATCTCATTTGCAGATGAAACTTTCTATGTGTGTTTACCCCATTAGAATGTGAGCTCTTAGAGGGTAAAGGGGAAGATAGGATAGAAGAGAGAGCATACTGGAGGAAGTGGTAATCAGTATGCTTGCCATCTTGCGCTAAGCAGTAGGGGAGGGATGGAGAGAAAATTTTGAACTCAAAATCTTGTGGAAATGAATATTGAAAACTAAAATAAATTCTGGGGGTGGGGGTGGGGAAGAATGTGAGCTCTTTGGGAGTAGGGCCTGTCTTTTCTATTTGTATTTCCAGGGCTTAGCTCAGGGCTTTGCATATATTAAGTAGCGAATCATTATTTTATTCTGACTAGGGATTATTTCACAACTGTATATCACAACTGGACAATGGATTTAGCAGAAAAGAGATATACTAAACCTTGTGCTAATTCAATTGGATTTCTACTTGGTAGAATCCAGATTACCTAAATTGGAGTTTCATCTTACCATCAATATATTTTGGTCTGGTTTTTCTCTGAATCTGTGGATTTTATAGGTGTAGAGAACTTCCATTGAAAAAATTCTCAATTATAAATCTGCAGGTGTTGAGTAACTTTGAGATAGTTGGCTGGACACTCACAGATTACATTAGTTGCCATGAGTCGCATAACAAATTTGTGCTAGTGTTGGTGTGTGATCCCAACTTTTCCTGACCTCAGAGGTAACCTTCTATCTAGTATAACATGCAGCTCCTCAAAAATAACCTGAACTATTTTGTGATTAGAATTGTTAAGACTTTAATATCCAAGCTCTTGGGTTTTTATTCTCCCTATATATTCATAATGACTAGCCTTTCTGAAAGTTTGATAATCCTTTATCAGTTACTTGATCAAGTAATATGGAAAGGGTCCATATGACATTATGGTCCTTAAATCATACTGATAATAAGTCAACTTTTTAAGTAAGAGGAGTTTTACTTCTATGATACTTTACTTAAGATTGTATTTTCTCTGGATATATTGAAGGCAGGTGTCTGAGAATTCTGGAAAACTAAGGAGACTAAAAGCTGCTAATTGAATATTTTAAATGACAAAGAAATGTTTTTTAAAAAATAGATTCCCAGTAATTGTTTTATTTTTAAAGAATGGCTACAATATTTTATGAATATAGTTATTTAACTCAGCATATGCATGAATAAGTACAAAATGCATTTTTTCAAATATAAACATATTGATGCCCTGTCAGCCAGTTTGCTAGAGAAAACTTGAATTTTGGTTCTGGATTTTCCACTTGTGCCTTGTATCCTTTTCAAAGATAAATGAGATCCTGTCTGAGAAGCATTTTGAAGCTCTTTAGGAAAATATATTTAATTTCAGTATAGTGTTTGCCATACTGTCACGAGTCTGGCATATTAGTGACTTTTCCATTCTATTAATTTTATTTTATTTTTAAAACATTTTTAATGTTTTTTTTTTTTTTTAGTTTTGGGTTCCAGATCTCTCCTGTCCCCCCATCCATTGAGAAGGCAAACCATATGAAATCAATTCTGTATGTTAAATCATACAGAACACATTTCCATATTAGTTGTATCATTAAAAAATGAAAGCAAGTATAACACCTGTACAACCAGACTATTGTACAATGTGAAGGAGTTTGCAGATCCTATACATGATTGTATGCCACCATGGTGGGGGTGGGGGGAGGGGAAGAAGGGGAGAAAAATCTGAAACTCAAGTGACTCTGGAACTGAATCTTGTAACCTAAAAGTAAACAAACAAGTCAATAAAATTTAAAAAAAAATTAAAGCAAGAAAATTATACTTCAGTTTGCATGCAGAGTGTCAGTTCTTTTTCTTTGGAGGTAGATAACATTTTTTCATCATGAGTCCTTTGGAATTGTCTTGGGACCACAGTATTGATCAGAGTAGCCACATTTTTCACCTTGATCATCATTACAATGTTGCTGTTACTTTGCTCAGCGATGTCCCAGTTCTTTTCACTTTATTTTCCATCAGTTCATTTAGGTCTTGCCATGTTTCTTGTGAAATCACCCTGTCATTTCTTATTTCTTATTAGCACAGTAGTACTCCATCACAGTCATACCTGTTCAGTCATTCCCCAATTGAATATCCTCTCGATTTCTTATTCTTTGCTACCACAAAAAAAGCTACTATAAATATTTTTGTACCTGTGGATCCTTTCCATTTTTCTTTGATCTGTTTGGGGTACAGATCTAGTAATAGTTGCTGGATCAAAAGGTTATGCAGTTTTATAGTCATTTCGGCATACTTCCAAATTGTTCTCCAGGAATGGTTGGATTAGTTCACTACTTTACCAACAGTTCATTGATGTATTTTAGCTATTTTTCATCTTCCCTCCAGCATTTGTCATTTCTGATAGGAGTAATTTGGTACTTTAGAATTGTTTTAATTTGCTGCTGCTGCTGCTGCTGCTGCTGCTACTGCTACTACTACTACTACTACTACTACTACTACTACTACTACTACTACTACTACCACCACCACTACTACACTACTCTGATCAGTAGTGCTTTAGAACATTTTTTCATATGATAGCTTTCTGTTTCTTCTTCTGAAAACTGCCTATTCATGACCTTTGACTATCAGTTGGGGCATGGTTATTATGTTTATAAATTTGACTCAGTTCCCTATATATTTGAGAAATAAGTTCTTTATCAAAGAAGCTTGCTGTAAATTTTTTTTGTTATTAGTTCATTGTTTATGATACCTTTTGGCAAAATCTAGTTTCCCTGATTATCTTTTTCAATTAGATCAAATTTTGCTCTTGCTTTGTCTGAAATCATTAGTTTCCCCTGTCCACTTCAGCTGAAGCATATTAGATTCTGCTCCAGCCCTTCATTTCAGCTCTCTGTGTCTTTCTGTCCCAAGTGTGTTTCTTGTATACAACATATTCTTGGATTTTAGTCTCCAAGCCATTCTGTTATCTGCTTCTGTTTTATGGGTTAGCTCATCTCATTCACATTCCTAATTATGATCATGAACTAAATTTTTCTCCATCTCATTTTCCTTTATTTATTCTTCACTCTCTTTTTATCTTGTCCTTCCTCTGTCTTGCTTCAGAATACTACCTCCCCAATTTGCCATCTCCCTTATCTCCACCCCACTCCCCCCAGTCTCCTATCCCCTTAACCTTCTATCTCCCTATTGGGTAAAATAGATTTCTATGCCCAACTTAGTGTGTATACTGTTCTTTCCTGTTTGAACGGATTTGATGAGTGTGAGGATCAAACATTGTAATAGTAAGGAAATTTGAAGATCCCTTTGTATAGCTAAGCTAAGGGGTACTTAGCTCCTAGTTTAAATTAAGCCTCTGTTAAAGAAACAGAAGGTAATGATCCCCTGTTGCTGACAAAACAGGAAGGGGCTGAACAGGGAGGAGCTATACCATATTTAAGGAAGAGTACAAGCTGGAACTCAGAATTTCCTGGCATAACCTTTGTGGAGGGATAGCAGCTGCTGCCAGAGAGAGAGAATTTCTCTTAGTGAGCATCTGGAGGCTGGGCTGCCACTGGTGGACTAGAGACTGAAAATTGAGAAGAGTTGAAAAGAGAAATGAGAATTAAGAGAGAATTTCTTGGAACAAGCTGTGTAGAGGCTGGATAAAGTGATTTTGAATTTGAGAACACTGCCTAGGACTTCCAAGGGCCAACTGGAGCTGCCGGAGGAAGCATGACTGTGGTGTTGGTACTTTGTCTGTCTGTGGCTCTGTTAAGTTTTCTCTTCCCAGGAACGTGAAACTGTGAATGACTTGAGGTGGACTTGACACTGATCTTCAATATGGAGTAGGAACTGCATGGAGAGCTGGACAAGGAGCTGGGAGCTGTCTTCCTTTGAATTCAGGTGGCAGCTGGTTAGATTAGGGCGGGAACTGGGACCATGGAAGAGGAACCATGGAAGCTTAAAGCCTGTCCCTAGTCAAGATGAAAAGACCTTTCCATGGGTACTGAGTAGTGACTGATGAAATTGTAATTTACTAGTGACCTGGGGTGGATGGCTTCTGTACTTTCCACTACCCCTTAAGAGGGTACTGAGTAGTGACTGTTGAAGTTGTAACTTGATTGTATCCCATAGGTGGAGGACTTTGATTTTTGTACTTTTGTGTCTCATTAAGGATTTAACTAAATGATTGTCTAAATGAATGCACCTTGTTTAAAAGAGAACCACTGACTGATTGAGTTACTAAGTGATTGATTGACTAAATGATTGTACTTTATTTAAACTTTGTGACCACTTTGGTGAAAACTATGTGGCCATTTTAGTGATAAGTTTTTGAGTTATTATATCATTGTGAATGCTGTATTTTGATTTTCTGTGATAAGATGTAACATTTTAAATGCTGTACCTTGATTTTCTGTGAATGTTTTGCTCTGATTTGTTACTGAATAAATAGAGAGCTTGCTATACTGTGTAATCAGAACCTTGAAAGCTGTTCACAGCAGCAGTCCTCTGGAGAGCTGTTCGTGCTTGGCTTTACAAGCATTGCCTGCTATCTCCCAAACCCATTTTCCCCTCCATTGTAAAAGCCCTTCCTTGCGTGCCTCTTTTCTGTGGGGAAATTTTTCCATTCTACTTCTCTCCCTTCTCCCAGTGACTGCTTCTTTCTCACCCCTTCACTTTTATTTTTTGAGATCATCTCAACACAATTGACTTACACTCATGCCATCTGTCTATGTAGGTTCCTTCTAACTTTCCTAATAATCATAAAGTTCTTTGGAGTTACGTGTGTCGTCTTTCTATCTTTGCCCTCTGTCTATGCAGACTCCGTTTAATTGCCCCAGTAACGATAAAGTTCTTGTGTGTTACATGTATCATCTTTAGGAATGTAAACAGTTTAACTCCATTGAGTCCTTTATGATTACTCTATCATGTTTACCTTTTTATGTTTCTCTTAAATCTTCTGTTTGAATGTCAGATTTTTTATTCAGCTCTGTTCTTTTCATCAGGAATTCTTGGAAGTCCTCAATTTCATTAAATATCCATTTTTTTTCCCACTGAAGGATTATACTCAGTTTTGCTGGGTAGGTTTTCTTGGTTGTAATCCTAACTCCTTTGCTCTCTGTAAATATTCCAAGACCTCTTGCTTCTTTAATATAGAAGCTGCTAAATCTCATGTGATCCTGACTGTGACTCCAGGATATCTGAATAGTTTCTTTTTGGCTGCTTGTAGTGTTTTCTCCTTGACCTGGAGTTCTGGAATTTGGCTATAATATTCCTCTGAATTTTCATTTTGGGATCTCTTTCTGGATATGATTGGTGGGTTTGTTTTTTTTTTTAGTGTCTTTTACTCTCTGGATCTAAAGATATCAGGGAAGTTTTCCTTGATAATTTCTTGAAATATGATGTCTAGATTCTGTTTTTGATCATGCCTTTCAGGTAGTCTAGTCATTCTCAAGTTCTCTCTCCTTGATTTATTTTTCAGGTCCGTTGTTTTTCTCATGAGTATTTAGCTTTTTTTCCCCCCCTATTTTTCCTTCTTTTGACATTGTTTTATTGTTCCTTGAAGTCTCATAAAGTCATTAGCTTCCACTTGCATAATTCTAATTTTTAGGGAACTATTTTCTTCAGTGAACTTTTTGTATCTCATTTTCTATTTCTGCTTTTTAAGGAATTCTTTTCTTCTGTGAATTTTTATACTTCCTTGTCTGTTTGACCTATTCTGCTTTTTAAGGAGTTCTTTTCTCTTATGATTTTTTGTGCCTCTTTTGCAATCAGATTTTTTAAGGTGAGAATATGTGTGTATGTATGTATGTATGTATATATGTATGCTTCTTTTAACAATCTGTTAATTTTTCATATTTTTCTTGTATCCCTCTCATTTCTTTTTCCTCAGTTTTTCTGCTATCATACTTATCTCTTTCTTTAACTCTTTGAGAAATTCTTGCTGCCCTTCAGTCCACTTAGCATTTTTATTTTTCTCTGAGTCTTTGCTTGTAGTTGTTTTCACATTATCTTCTTCTAAGTTTATGCCTTGGTCTTCCAGGCCACTGAAGTAGTGTAGTATTTTCTCCTTGACCTGGAGTTCTGGAATTTGGCTATAATATTCCTCTGAATTTTCATTTTGGGATCTCTTTCTGGATATGATTGGTGGGTTTTTTTTGTTGTTGTTGTATATTCACAGTTTTTGTTTGTTTATTGTTTCAGCCACTTTCTTGACTTTTAACTTTATGTTAAAGTTGGGCTCTGCTCACCTGAGGGTAGGGAGGCACTGTGCCAGGCTTCAGGCTTTTTCATGTTATTGTTTCCAGAGCTAGTTCTGGGGGTTTGCAAATTTTTGGTGCTTCCATGATGATGTCCTGGGAGAGGTGTGATTACTGTGCTCTGGTTTTTACCCAGGAAGGGTCTCTGTTCCCCTGCAGCCACAGGTGCTGGCACTTTGTGACCAGTGCCCCTGATCTCTTGTGACTAATCATAAGCACTCCTCTGCATCCTGGAACTATGATTCAGAACTATGTGTGGGTAAAGAGTGTTGCCAGTCATTTGTCAGCTGCACCCAAGGTCAGCACAGGGTCCCTTGTAATCTCTTTCTGACCAGTTGTCCAGTACTCTTACTGTCTCTGGGTTGAGAGCTCCTGAAGCTGCTACTTTTGTTGCAGCCACTTCCAAGGCCCACCACTGGTATTCCTACTGTGCTCTGGGCCTGTGCCCACCCTGGAGTTATAGACCTCTCTTGTGGACCTCTTAAGTTGTCTTAAGCTGGAAAAATGACTCCCTCTGACCTTTTGTTGACTGCAGCTCCAAAGTTGGATTTAAGACATTATTTTTAAGTTGTTGTATCAGCAAGCACCCTAGCATACCCAGGATGGCTGCTAGCACAGGTTCTTATGTCTGCTTTTCTAAAGGAAAGCAACTCAAAATGGGTCAACAATCTTTTTTTTCCTTTTTTTTTTTTTTATTAATTTGTTTACTTTTAGTTTACAAGATTCAGTTCCAGAATTACTTGAGTTTCAGATTTTCTCCCCTTCCTCTCCTCCCACATCCCCATGGTGGCATACAATCATGTATAGGATCTGCAAACTCTTTCATATTATACAGTAGTCTGGTTGTATAGAATTGTTGTAACCAATGGAGTGAACAATAGGAAAAAAGAAACAAAACCCAACATAGAAAAGAACGATAGCATGCATTGCTTCAGTCTCCATTCAAACTCTGGTCATTCTAGATCTTTCTCTGAATGTAGACATTTTCCATCCTGAGACTTGTAGAGTTGTCTTTGGGTTAACAATCTTACTTTAATCAATCAAACATATATCATTTGCCTAGTTCAGGGGAAAAAAGTCAGCACCCTGAACTTCAGAGAATGCAAACATAATACAAACAGAAGTTACAAGCAGACAAAGAAACATATCAGCAGACGGGATTCCAGCCATCTGACCATGACATTGGAATGCACAAATTTGGAACTCAAAATCTTGTGGAAGTGAATTTTGAAAACTAAAAATTAATTCATAAAAAATATATCTACAAAAAATATCATTAAGGAGAGAGACCTGCAGTATATTCTCTTTGGTAAATCTTCACAAAATTGGATTCTTTCATTTTATTCTTTAAGTTGCCCTTAAAAAAGACATTTCATCTTTATGTACTTATATTTTTCCTTAAGAACTTCAGATAATCTTAAAACTCTTTGGATCCCTTGTACTTGAAAAAGAACTTATTTGAAATATCACTTATAATTGACATTTTTTAAAAGGTAATAATGGAATAGATAACCCTGTGATCCCCATTTTGGGGGACATAGAAACCCTGAAGCTTATTAGCTGGCAATAGATGCCAGAGTATTTCTGCTCTCTTGATTTCTTAATATTATTAATAAATAATATTATTTCCTTCTGCAAAGAAAACAGAAGACTATGTAGATAGGGAATGCTCATGGTTCTGGCTTCTCAGGAGACATGGTACAGTAGGACATGTGAAATTTGCCTTGACTTCTAGAGCCTGCTCTTCTTGACTTTTATGACTCTGGACTTTAATTCCTTTATTTGTGCAGTGAAGAGGCTGCCTCTTGAAGGTAATGTCTGGTTCTCTTTTCTTAGCTCATGCTGCTTTTGGTCAGAAGGAGCTAAGAAATACGGAGGGTTATTTTGCTTTTAAATTAGCTACCAGTTCATAGTACATAGGAAATGTCTAAGAAAGTACAATCAAACTCCCACTTCTGGCAGCTGGCAAAGCTCCCTAGTTCTACTCTAATCAGATTAAAATGTAATTGGGAATTATTTAACAAAATAAATAAAAATAGTACAACATGGATAATGTTATTTGTGGATTTTTTTTTAAGTCAGTATGTGGTCTGGAATTAATTTCTACTTGAATTTGACCCCACTGTTTAAGCTTTTGTTGTGCTCTGTTTGGATTTCCCTCTTCTTTCCTACTTTTTTTTTATTACTTGGCTTGATATTTTTCCCTATGAATTTTGTTATTATTTTTCTAGCTCTGTAAAGTAATTTTTTAGAAGTTAGATTGTGGTGGCACTGAGTAAGTAAATTAATTTAGATAATATTAACATTTTATTTTATTGGCTCAATACTACCCATGAACAATTAATAGTTCTCCAATTATTTAAATCTGTGTAAAGAATTTTTTGTAATTGTGTTCATCAAGTTAGTGAATGGTTTATATATTTTACTGATTTAAAACACCCTGCTCCTTCTTTTACGTATCATTATCATTATACTATTACTGTCATAATCACAGTTTTGTTAATCTCTCTAATTTGGTTTTCAGGATTTGTATTTTAATGTTTAATTCAGGATATTTATTTTATTGGTTTTCTAGTTTTTTCAGTTGCATTCCCAATTTGTTGAACTTTTCTTTCTCTCATATTGATGAAAGCATTTAGAGATAGAAAATTTCCCCACAGTAATGCTTTGGCTGCGTCCCTCAATTTTGGGTATGTTGTCTCACTGCTTCTTTAATGAAATTATTGAGCATTTGTATGGTTTGTTCTTTGGCCCACCCATTCTTTAGGATTAAGTTACTTTCCAATTTTTAATTTTTGTTTCAAAGGCTCTTTATTGAATTTTTAAAAATTGCATTGTGGTCAGTAAAAGATTAATTAAAAATATTTTCTCTTGTTTGTGAAGCTTTTAATACCCTAAAACATGGTTTGTTTTTTTTGTTTGTTTTTTTTTGTGAAGGTACCAGGCATAGCTGAAAAATAGGTCTTCTTTCTATTCTCATTCTGTGTTCTCTACAGGCCTATCATATTTAACTTTTAAAAAATTCTTTTCAGGTCCTTCATTTCTTTTTTCTCTGTTTTTTGGTTAGAATTATCTAGGTCTGAAAGAGGGTAAGTTTAGGTCCCCTACTATTGTTGTTTTATTGTTTTTTTCTTCCCGTAAGGAATTTAAATGGGTGTGCCATTTGGTGCATCTATATTTAGTATTGATCTTTTTTCATTATTAGTGGTACCTCTCAGTAAATTGTAGTTTACTTGTTTATTTCTTTTAATTTGATCAGTTTTTGCTATTGCTTTGATGAGCTCATGAGTGCTATGGGTACCTTTTTTACTTTAACTAAAGCATAATAGAGTCTATTCTAGGCCTTTATTTTACCTCCTTGAATATCTTTCTGCTTGATGTATTTCTTGTAAACAGCATATTTTTGGATTTGGGTTTCTAATCCATATCTTCTGTTTTCTAGGTGAGTCTTCCCATTCACATTCATGATTGTTAATTGTATATTTCCCTTTGCCCTATTCTCTTAAGTTTTCCCTTTTCTTTATTTCAGAAGAGCATGTTTTGCTTCTGACTTTTGTTGTTGTGAGTGTATGTGTATTCTTGCCTCCTTTCAGTACTTCAAATGAAAATGAGGTTCAGATGTCACCAGCTCTCTGCTTCCTCTTCGTTTAGATGTCTACTTTTGCTCCCCATTTATGTGAGATAATTTTCCACTTTTTCTCCCTTCACTTTCTCTCAGTAAGTATTCCTCTTCCCCTTCCTTTCATTTTTTTTTTTTTTTTTTGCTTTTTGGAGGGCAGTTGGGGTTAAGTGACTTGCCCAAGGTCACACGGCTAGTTTTTGTGTTAAGCGGCTGAGGCCGGATTTGAACTCAGGTCCTCCTGACTCCAGGGCCGGTGCTCTATTCACTGCGCCACCTAGCCGCCCCCCTTTCAATTTTTAAAAAAAGATTACCAAAGCATAACAGAATAACTCCCAGACCCTCTCTCTAATTCAGTGGTTCTTAACCTTCCTAATGCCATGATCCTTTAATACTTGTATGTGGGCGCATCTGCATGTGGACAGACCCTCCTGGAGATGGGTAGAAGAGCTGTGTCTCGGTTCCTAAGACCATCAGAAATATGTTTTCCAATGGTCTTAGGAGACTCTGTGAAAGGGTTGTTCGATGCCCAAAGGGGTTGTGAAGCACAGGTTGAGCACCACTGCTCTAATTAGATTCCCTTTATGATGCCTGACAATGGTAGAGGTCTGAGGGCATACATGTATCATTTTCCCATATAAGAATGAAAACTGGTTACCCTTGTTTAGTGTCTCATGGTTGCTTGTTCATGTTTATCTTTTTTATTCGTCTGATTCCTGTGTTTGAAGAATTATATTGAATTATTTTGTTGAATTTTTCTACTGAGCTCTGATCTTTTTATTAGGAATACTTGGAAATCTTCGGTTTCATTAATGGAATAGATATATATATAGATGTATATGTGTATGTAGATAGGAAAATATATATGTATATGTGTGTATGTGTGTGTACATATTATATATTATATATACATACATACATATGTATATACATACGTATAAACAAAATGTGTATACACACACTTGCCAATTTTTTTTTTGCTTTTTGGAGGGCAGTTGGGGTTAAGTGACTTGCCCAAGGTCACACGGCTAGTTTTTTGTGTTAAGTGTCTGAGGCTGGATTTGAACTCAGGTACTCCTGACTCCAGGGCCGGTGCTCTATTTACTGCGCCACCTAGCCGCCCCCTACACTTGCCAATTTTTATAGTCAGTTTTGCTGGGTAAGTTATTCTTCATTATAAGCCTGAATCTCTTGTCTTTTGAAATACAATTTTCGAAGCACTCTGCTCTTTTATTTAACTGCTGAGTCTTGTGAGATCCTGACCGTGGCTCCTCAGCTTCTTAAATTCTTTATTTCTGGATGATTTCAGTACTTCTTTCATATGGGAACTTTGGATTTTGGTTATGATGTTCCTGGGAATTTTTGTTTTGGGGTTTCAGGAGGTGACTGGTAGATTCTTTGACTTTTTGCCCTCTGGTTCAAAGAGATTAGGGTAGTTTTCTTTTATAATTTATAATTTCTTGAAATATTCCTTTTTTTGTTCATGGTTTTAGCTAGTCCAGTGATCCTTAAAAGGCAGCTAGGTGGCACAGTGGATAGAGTACCAGAAGAGACGAGTTAAAATCCTGTCACATAATCTTTTTTGCCTCTGTTTCCTCATCTGTAAAATGAGCTAGAGAAGGAAATGGCAAACCACTGTAGTATATTTGCTAAGGAAACCCCAAATAGGTTCATGAACAATCAGACATGACTGAAATGACTGAATAACAGCAACAATAATCTTTAAATTATCTCTCCTTGCTCTGTTTTCTAGATCTAATTTTCAATCAATAAACATTTATTACTCGCCTACTGTATGTTAGACACTGTGCTAAGCACTGAAGATACAAAGAGTCAAATAAGACCTTATCCCTCAAGGAGCTTACAATTTAATGGGGGGGAGGGAAGGAAGCACATGAAAAGAAGGTAGGGGCAGGATGCCCACCCCAGGGATATGATGAAGCCTTGTAACTGAAATGAGAAACAATGAGGTGAATTGCCCTGGGCATCCTTCTTTTTTTTTTTTTAAATTTTAATTTATTTTGTTGGTTACATCATTCATTTCCACACGGTTTTGAGCTACAAATTTTCTCCCCTTTTTGTCCCTACCCCCCAGCCCAGGACATTGATCCCACTGTAAGACCCCTCCCACAATCTGTTTCCTTTTATGCCCTCCTCCAACACCCCTCTAGCTTTCTAGCAGGGCAGGTAGCTCCTCCCTGCCCCCGTCCCTGTATGTATTATT